>NKCI01000316.1:0-33964 GCA_003946985.1 Fusarium duplospermum | reverse complement strand
GTATGATTCTTTAAGTTAGTTAAGAATTATAAGGATAATTAGAAGGTTAATAATAAAGAGAGCTTCTAAGTAAAGAGGGATTTTAACCTTTTTAGCTAGTTAAGAGGTAGCCTATTTATTATAAATAAGCTTATTATTAAAGCTATTAATAATAATATAAATAAACCTTATTACTATAAGTATATTAAGGACCTAGGCTTTAGGTATAGAGCCTTTATTATTAAGATTATTAAGGTTTAATTAAAATGCTTTAATCCCTATTTTAGGTACTATAAAGTTAAAAAATAAATAAATAAATACTTATATTTATAATATAAATAGCTAATAATTTAAGCTAAATATATCTTAGTATTTATCTAAGTAGAAATAGAGTATCTTAGAGTGTACTTTTGTATCACGACCTTACTTCCTCCCGATGGGCGAGCGGGCTGGGGCTAGGAAAAACGAAACTCCGCGGCCATGATCGTTCCGTCAGGCCAAAATAGACGTCTGCTTCGTATGGTCAAGATCAATCAGTCACCCTCTCCGCAGTAGCTATGGGACAACAGCCCGTAGAACGGCATCTAACTACCGCAGGCTCAGCTTCGCTTTATTCATTCCTTTCTATGCGGCAATGAGTCATGTCACCTGGCGGAGCACCGGCTCAATACACGCCTTCGCAGCACACCCCCGGCTCCCCCAGTCCAGCACCCCTAGCTATGGAAACAGACGATCAGGTGAGTCCGCAACAGAGTCATGCTCCAGCCATCTCAGAGCAAGAAGTTGCATTGGGTGAACAGGGCTTCGCCGGTATGCTCTCCACCCCTGAAGCCTTGATGCCCGCCTTCTCGCCAAACACCTGGAGACGGCTCCTTCCTGTAGTCCGGCCTCTACAATCCCACGACGATCTCGACTTGCCTAATAGATCCAGGGATGCGCCCTCGGGCAATGAGGAAGCATACATCACCATTCCAGTTGGTCATCACACCACCACCTCAAGCCTCTTCTCGCTTCAACCTATCAGGAACCTGGTCGGCTACTATCCCCCGAGCCTGTTCTACGACATTGAATCATCCCAGTCGTTTTCGTCTCAGCTTGATCTGGACCAAGGTCTTTCCTCGCTCCTTGCGAAATTAGATCTTGACCGGGAGAGCACGACTCCCTTGGTCTCCAACTTCTTCTCATACATCCATCCCAAGTTCCCCGTGGTGGATCAGGAATCTTTCCCCGAGCTCTTTGAGAGAACCTTTCAGGTTGGCTGCAAATGTGACGCCGACTTGGCCGTGTGTTTACTCGTGTTGGCTTTGGGCCAGCTGGGCTCTACAGAGAGTCCTGTCGACCCGAGCCAGGATATCCGGGCATGTCATATTTTGCGTTGGCCTACCGCATTCTGATGATGCAGTGGGCGGGATATTTTGGTACCAGTTTGTCCCTGCCGACTGGGCTGATTCTGGCCGGCGTGTATCTCTGTTCCAAGGCTCAGCCGCTTGTTGCTTGGAAGATGACCTGCATGGCCTCGAACTCTCTGCAACTATTGGCACAACAGTCAGTCTCAGACACGTAGCTACAAAAAGCGCCTGAAGCTGACGAACTGCAGACCTACGGCGGGTATTCGCAATGCTAATGAAAACGAGATGCTTAGCCGCCTGTGCTGGACATGCTTTGTCATTGAATGGTAACCTCTCCCTTCACCCTTGATACTAGCTCGAATGCTTACCTTTCGGTGTAGTGATAGTTTGTCCGAATTTCATCTTCCACGCAGCGGTATAGAAGTCGCCATAGACCGCATGTACTTCCCCCGTCTCGGCAATCACACCGATCGGGACGGCCTCATGTTCCTGGCACTCTGTTCCATCCGCCGCCTGCTCAACCGGATCCACAATGCCGTCTACGCCTCTGGAAATAAGGAGGCATTAAGCTCCCCCAGCTCATCTACCCTGCCGATTTCGGACCCAACTGGTCAGCAGTCTGCGCTGTCGGTCCTCGTGTCGTTGGAAGGCGTATTTGGCGAGCTGGAGCGGTAGCTTGACGTCTGGTATGACTCGTTGCCCGAGATCATCAAGCCGAATTTGTCCTCAACCGTACCTCAAGATACGCAGGATGCTTGGCTGAGGCTTCGATACTGGTCGGCGAAGCACATTATTAGTCGGCCATCGTTGATCTACGTTACCACTTGGCCTGATGGACATGGCCTCCCGGGATTTGTCGCTAGGTACTCGGCCATGTGTATCGAGAGCTCTCGAAATTACATCAAGACTGGGGTTCATACTCTCGACAAGAGGATGCACTTCTCGTGGATGACCATCCAGGCGTAAGGACACGAAACTCCAATCTGATTGTTGTTAATACTGATCATAGATCTAGGTGTCTCTCCAATTCCATGATCCTTTCCATGGCAGCGACTACGCCGAAACTTCAACACCTGGTACTAGACATTGACTCAATATTGAGAGAGACATCCGATTTTACACAACCTTGGGCAACCCGAGACTCGAGTGCAGAAGCTGTAGTCCTAATACTCAGGACCCTACATCACAAGATGAAGTTTTGCACCTCGAATGCAAGGTAGAACAAGTTGATGCCTAGTCTACACCAATTCACACAGAAAACTTCAATCCTCCATTAGCACAAACAACACTCACAGTGCACCAGGCCGACTCCTCCCCACACAGCATGCTTACAATGCTCGCAATCTCGGTCCAGTAAGCCGGTCGTCGGCCCGCCATCTTCTCGTTCGCTCGTTTGGTCAGCTCTGGAGGATCAACATCCTTCCTCACAGCAGACAGAGGCGTAGCAAACTGAAACGGCTCAAGCTGCTTCCAGAAATCCTCGCCCGCCGCCCAATACATGTCTCCCTCGACGGGACCAGGGTTGACGGCATTAACAGTTGCACGCTCTGCCAGCTCGCGAGCCCAGGTCCTCGTCATGGCTTCCAACGCGGCCTTTGTGCCACCGTAGAGAGTATGTGTCTTGAAGCCCATAGAGGAGGCAACGAACGAGATGTTAACGATGCGGCCGGATCGGTCATGGGGTAGGAAGGGAAGAACGGCTTAGGTGACCATTATAGGGGCAGGGACGTTGACGGCGTAGATGCGGTGAAACTCGGTGACGGGGACTTCTCCCAGGGCATAGTCCCCTCCGACTCCGGCATTGTTGACGAGGATGTTGATAACTAGGTTGCCGTTGGAGTCGGAAAACTGTGACTTCGCAGTCTCGATCATTCGACTGGCTGCTTCTTCGGAGGAGTTGAGGTCTGCTTGGACGGCGACGATCTTGAGGCCGTGCTGCTGTGACAACTGGGCAATCATTTCTTGAGCGGGCTTGGTCGATGATTCGGATGTGTAGACGCCCAGGACGTGGGCTCCTTTGGCAGCGAGGTTCTTGGTGATGGCGGCGCCGATTCCTTCAACAGTGAGTACTTTGTTGAGGCCACAAGCAAGTATCTGACTTACCGCGAAAGGCGCCTGTGACAATAGCCAACTTGCCTTTGAGAGGCCGCTCAACAATCTTTTGTGTCATGTTTGGTTTAGATGGGTGAGGTCGTGGAAGGGTGGTGTAAATGTCTTGTTACAGTTGAAGCGGAGGATAACTGAGCTGGAAGATCGATTGGAGCCGAGAAGTTGGGCACCCATTGAGATATCAAATACTCGGCAGTCTTTAAGGCGGAGTTTGCAGCCGCGGCAAAACTAATAACAAGAGGATCTGGTAACATGCTAGACTACGGCAAGTCAAGTGAAGACGCATGCAAGACATGGTGGGTGTGTGGATATGGGCGGCTAAGATGCCGCCACTTTTGCGGGCGGCAAGCGGGAGGGCCGCATCCCGCTGATGAGGCCTTCTAACGTACGTCACATGCTGCAGATCAGAGAGGGGATCGTTGTGGTCAAGTTGCTCTAAACGGGTAGGAATAAAGGGAATGGAATCACACAAGTTTCAAGAACAACAATCATCGACTTAAACCCAAGTTTGGTACTCCTTGAACACACCAATCTGAGCTGGGGCACATTGAACACCCCAGCATGAGTAACACGGCAGACCCCCAGTTTCGCGAAGTAAAGGGGCGACAGGGCGGATCTCACATTCGCTCCGCCGACTTGTTCCGTCTCGATGGTCGCACCGTCATCAGTCAGTTTAACCTGCGATATCTTCAATCAACCACTTTCTAACAGAACGAATCTAGTCACTGGTGGAGCTGGCTATCTCGGAATCGAGGTAGCTGGGTCTATCCTCGAGACCGGGGGAGATGTAATTTGCCTTGATGTGCTTGAGAACCCCCCAGCAGAGCCCTGGAGTAAGTTTTAACCCACCTATCATATGGACTTTATCTAACAAGCATGGCAGGCCAACTCAACGACCTAGCGAAGAAACATGATGGTCAGATTTCGTACCAAAGACCAGACGTCACCAACGCGCAGGCTATCCCAGAGACATTTGCGAGCTTCGTCCCCGGTCTGAGATATCCAATCCGGGGCTTTGTTGGTTGTGCCGGTGTTTCTGACAATGGCCCTGCCCACGAGTTTTCCATTGAAAGATTCCGTCGTCTGATGGAGATTAATGTTACGGGTACCTTTGCTGTCGCGCAGGCTGTGGCACTTGAGATGAAGAAGGCCAATGTTGACGGGAGCATGGTTCTCGTGGCTAGCATGAGCGGCACAGTTGTCAACAAAGTATTTTCCCCTCAGTCAGACCACTGATCATTGCTAATCATCAAGCAGGGTGTCAACACTGCGGCCTACAACACCTCCAAGTCCGGAGTCCTCCAACTCGCAAGATCCCTAGCAGCAGAATGGGGATCCAGGAAGGGGATGCCGCTGATCCGGGTCAACTCGCTGTCACCAGGGTATATCCGTACTCCGGCGACGGCAGAGGCGCTCAAGAAGCCTGGGATGGAGGAGCAGTGGACTGGAGATAATATGTTGTATCGGCTTAGTTTGGTGGACGAGTTTCGGGGGCCGGTTCTGTTCTTGTTGAGTGATGCTAGTAGTTTTATGACTGCGGATGATTTGAGAGTTGATGGAGGACATTGCGCTTGGTAGGGAGAAACATGATATCGATTCCTATTCAAAATAAAATCTCAAGCAGTAACCGTGATCGCCATCTTCTGGATCAGTTATCCCATCCAGGACCGAGCTTCAACCCTAGCAAAGAACACATTTTCAACACATCGTAGCATCATATCCCAATGCTAACACGGTGACCCTTGTAATAATGATGGCAACTGCGTTACCTTGGCTACGGGTGCAGAGGATGAATAGAGGTAGGGGACGCGTAACAGTCGGCTGTAGTGTTGCCCTTAGGATTCAACCTGTCAGTTAATGCCTCTAAGTCGATCATCCGCTCGTCTTCTCATACAAACAACCCAGCACAGCACAGCAAGACGAGACTGACGATGAATTATTAACCCGTATTTTCAAGCCTTTAAGAGATTACATTAAATCAAGGTCAAAACTTCATCACACGGCAGCCGATTCTCCCTCACATCCTTCGCATTCATCTCATCCGTCCCAGTAGCCCTCTCCCACGCCTCCTTCTCATCGGCCACAATCCCACTCTGCAAATGACGACGAGCTACTCGTCCATGGGCAACCTCAGCCGGAACATCAACATACCAAAGCTCCGTCATGAGGCCGGCCGCATCGCTCCAGGGATGTGTGTTCAGAGCACAGTAATTACCCTCTACAAACACGATGCGGGCCGACGACGGGATATCGATTGTGTTTTCCACCGGGTCCTTTGCGGCATGGTCAAATGATGGTGCTTTGAGTGACTGTGCTGGTACTCTAACCAATTTCTGAATTAAACCATAGAAAGCATCTGCGTCGAATGTGAAGGCTGCACCTCGTCGATGGATGGCCGTGGCTGGGTCTGACATGGATGCGAGGTGAGCTCGACTGTAATGGAACCCGTCCATGGGGATGTCGACGGCGATAGATTCTGTTATCTGATTCCGGGCTTTCCAAATGGCATTGACCCGTTCAGCTAGAATTCTGGCCAAGGTTGACTTTCCTGAACCAGGGACACCAGAGATTCCGATGACGACTCTTTGTTCCTTGTCTGTAGACTCCATCATGGCTAGTAAGGGTTAGAGGATAGGTTCCACACTGGCGGGTTTCCGACTCACCCAGTAACTTTTCAGTCAACCTCTCAATCTCGGGACCTAAGGTGGCGTCTGGATTCGACATGGCTGTTGGTAGATGAGTGAAACAAGGAATGAAGTGCAAGTATCATGGGTCAAAGATGAAAGATGTTAAGTGTTGCGGATTCGTGACGTTATGTCAGGGTTTCAACGGCTGCGTTAATCTTCGTGGACAAGGGAGACGAGGCAGCAGGTCATACCCTATAGCCGTGATTTGTTTACCTCATGACTGAAGATTTCAAGCCGTCATCGGACCAACCGACTTGTCAAACAGGCTTAACTTGCAGCCACCTGCAGTACCAAGCGGCCCCTATTGTTTCACGAATTGAGGAGGCTGTCCTTCCCTCCTTGCATACGGTGCCCACCGTCCGCTACCCGCCATCCGCTACCCGCTCCTGGTGTTCCCCACCAATCCAGATCGAGATCCAATAGCGTATAGGCTACAGCAGATTGTCGTGCCAGAAATGACCATCCTAAGAATACGGTACAGTTTTAGGACATCAGCTTACAAGACACGAGTGAGGGAATTCTGGGCGAGCTACTACACCAGCGGGTGTTCTTATTTTGGTTCAAGTTCTGGTCCTCGTATAAAGTCATAATCGATCAGTACACGCTGAGAGTTCTCACCTCCAGGAGCAGCCAGAAAGAACAATTTCGAAAAGCAAAACGACAAGGGAATCCATATTCTTGCTCATCATGACTAGAGACGGGATCGACCAACTCACGGTGAACACCATCCGTCTACTGGCGGTATGAAATAACCCCCTCCCCAAAACTGTCTTGCCACCTTTAACCCTGGTCTCGCCGGGGACAGAACAAATCTAAGGCTTACATTTTATAGGTTGATGCGACATTCCATAGTAATTCCGGCCACCCTAGTGCACCCATGTCAGCTCATATCAAGCAAACCCAGCGTGTCCCGTTGCTGACTGGTAATTAGGGGAATGGCTCCTATGGCCCATGTTCTCTTTAACAAATTCTTGACATTCAGCCCTCAGAACCCAGAATGGTTAAACCGGGATCGACTTGTTCTTTCGTGAGTTCTGAATTCAGTTGCTCTTGGGCCAGGCCTAACACGTGGGTTTAGAAATGGGCATGGCTGTATGCTGCAGTATGCCCTCCTCCATCTCTACGGTTATGACATCTCCATGGATGACCTAAAGGATTTTCGAGTCAGTATAACTTCTAACTTTCGTCAATATCACCGAGGACTCTATGCTAACGACTATGTTGGACAGAAACTCGGCAGCAAAACCCCAGGACATCCCGAAGCAAAGCATACTCCTGGAGTCGAAGTAACCACCGGGCCTCTCGGGCAGGGCGTTGCCAATGCCGTCGGTCTAGCCATGGCCCAAGCGCATACCGCCGCCGTATTCAATAAACCCGGCTACACTCTGATTGACAACTTCACCTATTGTTTCCTCGGCGATGGGTGTCTGATGGAGGGCGTTGCAAGCGAGGCTTCTTCTCTGGCTGGCCATCTTCAGCTCGGCAACCTCATCTGCGTGTACGATGACAACCATATCTCGATCGACGGCGACATCGACTGCACCTTCACTGAAGATGTAGTCAAACGTTACGAGTCCTACGGTTGGCACGTCCTTACCGTTGATGATGGCGATGGCGACCTTGAAGCCATAGCTGCTGCCTTCAAGGCCGCGCAACAGGTCAAGGATAAACCCTCGTTGATCAAAGTGAGAACTACCATTGGCTATGGATCCCTATTACAGGGTACTTATGGCGTGCACGGCAATCCGCTCAAGGAGGAGGATATCAGACTGGTCAAGCTCAAGTTTGGGTTTGATCCCTAAGAGACGTTTGCCGTCCCTCAGGAGGTCTATGAGTTTTGCAAAAGGCAGTCCACGAGAGGGGCAAAGCTCGAGGCGGAATGGCACGCCATGTTTGCGAAATACGCTACCGAATACCCTGCCGAACATGCGGTCCTCTCACGGCGGTTGGCCGGCGACCTTCCCAAGGACTGGGAGAAGAGTTTGCCAACCTTTTCCCCATCTGACTCTCCCATGGCAACTCGCAAGATCTCAGAGCTTATCCTTGGAAAGCTCGAATCAGTCATCCCGGATCTGTTCGGAGGGTCTGCCGACGTAACTCCTTCAAATTTGACTCGTTGGAATGGTGCCGTCGACTTCCAGGCCAGCACACTCGGCGATTACTCCGGCCGTTACGTTCGCTACGGTGTCCGTGAGCATGCCATGGGAACCATCATGAACGGCCTTGCAGCCTACGGAACTGTGATCCCCTACGCAGGGACCTTTCTCAACTTTGTCTCATACGCTGCTGGCGCCGTGCGCCTATCTGCCTTGTCTCGCTTCCGGACCATCTGGATCGCCACCCACGATTCAATCGGCCTAAGAGAAGATGGACCTACACATCAGCCTATCGAGACCTTGAGCCATTTCCGCGCCTTGCCTAATCTGATGGTCTGGCGCCCCGCCGATGGAAACGAGACAAGTGCCGCGTATCTGATGGCTGTTGAGTCGAGGACTACTCCTAGCATTATAGCGCTCTGCCGCCAGAATGTTCCTCACTTTGAAGGGTCTTCGGTTGAGAAAGCTTGCAAGGGTGGCTACACCCTTAAAGAGGTAGACAGGGCTGATATCACCATCGTGTCATCTGGCTCTGAGGTGTCTCTGTGCGTTGAGGCAGCTGCGTATATACGAGACAACCACGGGATCAGAGCCCGGATTGTTTCCATGCCGTGCTTCGAGGTGTTTGATTCGCAGACGAAGGGCTATAGACTTTCTGTCATACCAGATGGGATTCCCGCGTTGTCTGTCGAGGTGTTGAGTACGATGGGATGGAGCAGATATGCGCATCAGCAGTTTGGACTCGATCGGTTTGGGGCATCTGGCCCGGCCAAGGAGGTATTCAAGGTAGGTCTATTCAGCATGACCACATGGAGCCTATCCTAACAGATTTCTGAAGAAATTTGGCTTCACGCCTGAAGGTATCGCAGAGCGGGCGATGTCTACTGTCGAGTTTTATAAATCGGTAGTGGATCTGCGTTCACCTTTACATATTGCGTTCTAAATCTGAGATTTAGAAATGGGGATATGATGCTGTGATGTGCTGGAAATGTGTTCTTTGTTATGGTTGAAGCCCAACCCTCGATGGGACAACTGAGCCAGGAGATCGATCCTATGCAGAACCCAATTTACCATAAATAGATTAACCATGAATACATGATGAATCTGAAATGACTGGAAGGAGTCTGTTTGTGCTTTTTACTAACGCACCTTACGTAGCTAGACACCACAGTATCTCAAGTACATTTGTTCTTGATCCTCTACCAAGTAGTCCGTGAGGAACTCGATCCGACGCAGTAAACTATACTATTCCAACTGAGTTGCCATAGTAACTCTCAAGTCAAGCCGAGAGCCTTTAATGTCTTTCGATGCAGTAGGTTTGATAGGAGAGAAGAAATGGCCATGGTAGAATGCCAATTCAGAAGGCAACGAATCTGTACGTCTCGATCGCTCCGGCAGCCTCTGGTATCAGACTCAACCGCTCTATAAAGGCAGGACAGGGACTAGGACATATTGAAAGGTGAATCTTGGTCAAGTACCTTTTCTGCGTAGCTCAAGGTGAAATGAGCATCATCTCCCAACTTGACTATCAATCGATGTATGTGGAAAATCGTATGTCTCAATCCTGGCTCGTGCCAAAAGCCATGATCACTTGATGGGCACATCCTTACATGACTTGTTTAACCGATCATCGTTCCGAGCCCCTCTATCATCTTAGTACACGAGTCAGACCCTTCGTGGGTTGACTGTGCCCAGCCCCAGTACTCCCTACGACGTGGAGAGGGCATCATATCACCAGATCTGCCATGATCAAACTTAAACTAATGAGCTACTGCCACCCACTTACCGCTAGCCGCTCCCGCTTCCCGCTTCCCGCCCTTCACAAAGACCAGAGCGAGTCAGTCGAGGTGGCGGGCGGGTAGCGGAAGAAAGCTAGCGCCGAGTCTAGATCGAGCTGAAGACCACTCATCGCTGTTGACGAGAACCTCACCTCATTTTCCTCTTGTACGCCCGGATAGATCATTACCCCGTATTCTCATGATGGAGGATAAATTAGATCGCTCTACCCCGGATTTCGAAAGTCTCCACCACATAGCCTAATCAGATATCACATCCATCTGTTCCTACAAAGGCAACATCAACTTTATCACTTCTCCCTCAAATACAATAGTCACTTCGTCTTCTCCATCATCATGGAAACCAAAGACAAATCAAAGACCGTCAACGAGGCTCCCAACGTGATGGAGGACCATAACTCCCTCAGCAACCGCCTCAGAGCATCCGAGGCAGCCCAGAGAGAAGCTCAGATGCCCCTCCTGCAATGTCTAAAGCTCTACCACAAAGCCGTGGCCTTCTCCATCATCATTTCAGCCTGCATCATCATGGAAGGCTACGATGTCAACCTCTTGCAGGGCCTCTTCGCATTCGAGCCCTTTCAGCGTCGTTACGGAGAGGAGCAGCCGGATGGGTCGTATCAGCTCTCGGCTCAGTGGCAGGCAGGGCTCGCAAACGGTGTGGCCGTGGGTGAGATCCTCGGTTTGTTCATCAACGGCATCGTGTCTGAGAGGATTGGATATCGCAGGACCGTCTTGTGGTCCTTGTTCTTCGTCACCTGCTTCATCTTCATCCTGTTCTTTGCCCCTGGCGTGGAAGTTTTGCTCGTGGGCGAGATCCTCTGCGGTATCCCCTGGGGTGTGTTCCAGACCCTGACGACCGTTTATGCGGCCGAGGTGTGTCCGGTTCAGCTCCGAGCATATCTGACGACATACGTCAACCTTTGTTGGGTTATGGGAACCCTACTCGGCCAGGGCATTCTCCGCGCGTTCGTCGAGAGCGGATCCTCGGAGTGGGCGTATAGGATCCCTTTCGCAATCCAGTGAGTCTGGCCCATTCCCATAGCCGTCGAGAAGTTGACTTCCCGAAAGGCTGACCCGGATTTCGACGTCGACTCGACCGTCTCCATGATGGAATACACGCACCAGTATGAGCTCAAGACTACGGGAAAAGCCACCTACTTGGAGTGCTTCAGGGGTGTCGACCTTCGTAGGACCGAGATCACTTGCATGGTCTGGGCGATCCAGAATTTATCAGGCTCAGGATTCATGGGCTACTCGACATACTTCTTCCAGCAGGCCGGCCTTGACTCGAAGCAATCCTTCAACATCGCCATGGGCCAGTACTCCCTCGGTGCTGTTGGAACTATCCTGTCCTGGTTGCTTATTAAGCATTTCGGACGTCGAACTCTCTATCTTAGCGGTCTCGGAATGCAGTTTCTGCTGTTGCTTATCACTGGATTCCTGGGTCTTGCCCCTTCAGGCAACGCTGGCGCCTCGTGGGCCGTCGCCGCAATGATGGTCTTGTACACGGGCGTCTACGATATGACCGTCGGCCCCGTCTGTTACGCCCTCGTGCCAGAGATTCCCTGCAGTCGCCTTCGAACGCGAACCGTCGTGCTCGGCCGCAACTTGTATAACGTCATCAACATAATTATGAACATCATCATCCCATACATGCTGAACCCGACGGCGTGGAACTGGAAGGCCAAAGCCGGCTTCTTTTACGCTGGTCTTTGCGCGTTTTGCTTCGTCTGGACGTTTTTCCGACACCCTGAGACCAAGGATAGGAACTTTGCTGAGCTGGATATGCTGTTTGCTCAGAAGGTGTCGGCCCGAAAGTTTAGGGATACGCATGTTGCCTTGTTCGATTCTGGGTTGGTCATTGGGGGGGAAGAGGATGATAAGCATAAACTTGAGGGGCAGCAGGCTGTGACTGAGCATCGCGAGTGATTGGGGTATTTATTCTAGGCATGTGCATTTACCTTGTCGAGAATGATTTGAATAGTTAGTCGGAACGAATTGTCGCTCTGGATAAATGAAGCCGAACTCTCTTTCTACGACTGCCAGCCTCAAAACGTGTTCTTTGTAGTCACCACATCAATCCATGTGGGAATAGCTTCATTACTCAAGGTCCTTATCAATCATAATTCACAATCACCCCACACAACTTTAATTCCGATCACCACCGGATATGCTGACAAATATTGACATGCGCCCAACCAACATCCAATAAGCAAAGATAACCATCCCAAGACCAAGAGTCTAGCCCGATCTACCCCTCAATCGCTCATAAAACGTGCTCAAGCCTTACGCCCTCCAAAGACAGCGCGAGTATAAGAAGCTAGGAATTTTCTTGCAATTGTGACTCTTTACAGACTCAAACAACGCGATCATGTCTCCTCCGACAAAATACGCCGTCGCTCTCTTCCGGGGTTTCCAAGCCCTCGATGTCTTTGGCCCCATAGATGCCTTGAACTACATGTCGAGGACTCGGCAGATCTCACTCTCACTCTCCATGCTTCACACCTCACTCGAGCCCGTCACAACGCTTGTTGATTCGACTCCTGGTCAGATCGGACAGAGCGTGGTTCCAACGCACACGTACGACAACGCGCCGGAGGATATCGAGGTTCTGCTGGTTCCTGGTGGCATGGGAACGAGAGATCCGGAGAATGTTGCCAGAGTGAGACAGTTTGTCAAGGAGAGGTATCCAAAGTTACGATACCTTTTGACGGTTTGCACGGGAAGTGCTATCGCTGCGCAGGCAGGTGTCCTCGATGGCAGGGAGGCCACGTCCAACAAGAGGTCATGGTCTTGGGTGAGTCACCGTATCCTTTCTGCGGGTTTCCCTTTCTAACCCACCGATAGGTCGTATCCCAGGGACCAAACGTCAAGTGGGTAAAGGAAGCAAGATGGGTCGTGGACGGTAATATCTGGACATCATCCGGCATCTCGGCCGGCATCGACATGATCTTCCCCTTTATTGCCAAACAGTACGGACAAGATGTAGCGGATCATACGGCGATCGGCTTGGAATATGTACGCAACACGGATCCTACAGTTGATCCCTTTGCCAAGTACGCGGGATAAATGACATAGCAATGCGGTAATGTGGAGGCCCAGCACCCCATGTTGCACACGGGCTGCAATTCGCCATTATCGTAGGGATACTAGCAGTGCCAAGCCACCTCTATGTGAGAGCTTCGGATAGTTTCCTCACTTGTACAAGAGAAAACACCCCCCTCATTCAGACCGGCTTCCTTCGGATATGCTGTGTCACGTAGTCAAGTGGATATCACAAATTCCCTGTCTCACCCATCCCGCGTGATGTCTCGGAGAAGCCGCTCTCTTTGCCGTCTTGGTATGTGATTTGCAACGTGTTTGTTCAAGTGCTTATCAGGAATTGCTACGCGAGGTAAGCTATTGAGGAATCCAAGAACCAATATCTGACACCAATTTGATTGAAGATATCGATAACGGTTGGCAGTTTGGGCTTATTGGTTCGCTTGGCTTTGTGGCTGGCTGTCGTACCTTGAATTGGCTAGGATCATCCACACCTCAGCTCGAAGAAGTGTGCTTAGAATGGGACCTTGGTAAGGTGGGGTCATGGTGATGGAGGACAGGAGGTTGTGTGACAAGGGGCGGGTGAATACATTAATGGCCCTCCCGTCTTCCGTTTCTTTCTTCGTGAGTCAGATCTTTATTCTCTTGATGCAGCCCTCCTTTTCGTTATCTGTCAAACGCCAAGATGCAGGAATCAACCATACACAGCATGTCTCGGGGGCTGTGCCGCCTTCTACAGACTCTTCTGAAACAGGGACGCGGAATCACTGACGTTATCATGGCTTCCATCCCGCAAAACACAGTGTTCAGACGTATACTCGGACCTCTCGCCATAGTCGGCACCTGTTACGGCCTTGATAGTCTCCTCAACAGACTCGTACTCAACACCCGAACAGGCGCACATCTATGGAACTGGAAGAAAGAGATAATCCTCATCACGGGAGGTAGCGGTGGAATGGGATCTCATATGGTCAAACAATTTGCTCGAAGAAACGTGCAAGTTGTATCCTTCGATATTCAACCACCTAAAGAAGCTCTACCAGCAAACGCATGCTTTTACCAAGTAGATGTCACTTCTCCAGAAGCGATACACGAAGCAGCGGAACAAATCCGTCGGGATTTTGGCGATCCGACTGTGCTTATCAACAACGCGGGCGTTGTACTCGGCAAGGATATCCTCAGCTGCAGCAAAGATCAAGTCAAACGCATGTTCGATGT
Organism: Fusarium duplospermum; assembly: GCA_003946985.1. Classification (NCBI taxonomy): domain Eukaryota; kingdom Fungi; phylum Ascomycota; class Sordariomycetes; order Hypocreales; family Nectriaceae; genus Fusarium; species Fusarium duplospermum. Next base: position 19,688 of record NKCI01000316.1, on the reverse strand, counting down.
CAACATTCTTGCGCATTTCTGGCTGTCACAAGAGTTTTTACCCTCCATGATTAAGCAGCAGCACGGCCATATTGTCACCATGGCAAGTATCGCCAGTTTCATCACGATTGCTAGCAATGTCGACTACAGTTGCACGAAAGCTGGATTGACGGCATTTCATGAGGGCTTAGCGCAGGATTTGAAGCATAGATATAACACTAGGAGCGTGCTGACGAGGTGAGTTTGGTTGTCTATATCCCTTCACTACGCCCCCGCTCACGATATCAGTATCATATACCCCTACTGGGTTCGCACGCCTCTCATCCAAAATCTCACCGCGCACCCAACTTTTCACGACCCGCTTGATGAGCCAGACAATGTTGCTGAGGCTATTGTCAACCACGTGATGGGATGCAAGAGCGGACGAGTCGTGCTGCCTGCCTATGGCGCTTTGTTATCTGGTCTTCGTGGATTTCCTTTGTGGTTGCAGGAGTTGATCAGGGATAGTAAGGCAAACGTTCTACGCGACACTACCTTTTAATACGTAATTTTGCTTGAATAGCCTTTCGAGAGAAACAGAAGATCAAAAAAATCAGCTTGCGGTGAATTACGTCAATCAGTGGTCGGTTCGGCTGTTGACAGTGCCAACGCTTTGTTGCAGTGATGCAGCCAACCGCGAAAAACAATCACCATCAAACATTCCCCGGAAACCAACATCTCTCCCTCCCTCTTCCCTCTTTCTCCTCCGGCTATTTCTACATCGCACCTCTGCACCTTCGCGACAAAGCCCAACTTTGGGAACCTCGAGCCTGCATTCACGTCCCCGACATGGCCTCCGCCGGGACGGACGCGTCGCCTACGTCGCTCGACCAACTCCCTACGGAGATCCTACGAGAGATATGCATGAATCTCTGCGGTCACTGTCGTCCCAAGAAGATCGGCACGAACCTGTCGAACCCATTCGAGAACAGATCCGGCTCACCTCGCGCCCTCTTCAACCTGTCACGAACCTCGAAGCGCTTCCGCGATATCGCCCTGCCTATCTTCTACCATGACGCCGGCCAGATCATGCCCTTTTCTACTTGGCTTCTGGACATCTTCATGGAGCCGAAACTCGCAGAGTCCGTGAGAGTGTTGCAGCTAGGCCACATTGAATGGGGCGATCCTGGTGAGCTACAACTCGCCATGGATATCGCCGAAGACTACGACATGGACGTCTACGATGACCCATGCGTCGACTTTGCACTCGGGAATAATATTGTATTTTCTCATACCTGCGGTCAAATCTATGACGAGGTCATGCTGGCCTTGTGCCCCAATGTCGAGACCATCGTGTTGCCTATCTGCGACGCCGACGACGACGACGAGATGGAGTCCACAACGACCTTGCACCATTTCGCGAAGCGCTTGCAGATCAACGGGGACTCTGCCAAGCTTCACAAGCTACGCCACCTCACACTCACCATCAACATGTCCGACACTTTCAGCATCTGCAACCCTGGTGTTCGGGTCATTCTCCGTGCAGCACCAGCATTACAGACGCTCGTTTTTGTGGGCACAACATGGCTTTCTGATCATCATGCAGCAGGCTCTTTCAACTCCAGAGCCTTTACACCGGCCCTTCAAAATCTCACCACTTTGGAGCTCATCAACTCCATCATCCCAATAGACAAGGAGGCTTCTGAACAAGACCGAGAGGACAAGGGGCTCAGAGTCCTGGCTGAGATCATCTGTCGGGCCAAGAAGCTGAAGCACTTTCGATATGTCACCTGCCGCAAGGCAGACGAAAGAGAGCATCTCCCGGCAGAATGTCTCTTCAGGGCTCTCCAGTTCCGAGCCGACACTCTTGAAACCATCGAAATCGGCACCAACGACATCTCAGCCACAGACCACGAGCCCTTCTACCCAGAGATGCGCGTCGTCAAATCCACACTTGCCCCGTTCAACAAACTGCGCACCCTCCGTCTGAACGAGGCTGCTTTCTGCAAGCACTACGATAGCGAGTCTGACATTGAGGATCCTGAACTGAGGCAAGAGCTCTGCCAGAGTTGCATCGTGAATATACTTCCTCCCAGCGTCAAGCACCTGATCGTTGGACTGGATGCATACACTATGGCTGCAAGGACCGATTTGTTGATGCTGGCCCAGATGGCGCCATATGGCATCTTCCCAAATCTCGAGAGTCTCCATGTCATTATCCTGTACGGTCCAGGGGAGACCTGTGTAGAACAGAACACTGAGGGCTTGCGGAAGGCGAAGAAGAAGTCGGCTCGGTTGCTGCCCGAGTTGGAGAATCTCATTGGGGAGTACCCCCTCAAGATATCCATTGAGCCGGAAGGAAGCATCGAGCCGGGCCAAGACGATGATGAAGATTCGGACGATGAGTGGGATTGCGGAGGCCTGGATGGCGAATCTGACGATGCCTCAGGGGGTCACTCGGACTCGGATGGTGGATGGGACGCAGACGGTCGCTCGGATGATGAATGATCTTGGGACAGACCTGGTCGTAGATCTTTGAGCTCGGTCATGTTGTTTGGGAACGCGGACATTCTGTCACTGGCTTGTGTATAGAGTACATGGGCAACGGTCACACCTCTCAATGGTATCACACGATGTACAGAGGGACTGGCTCTTGAGGGTTGTTGTATAAATAAATGTATTTGACTTCTTCTACATGTTCCCACCCAAGATGTTCGATGAAATCCTCATCTGAAACGGTGATCTCAGGCTTCCCTTTGTTCTCCAAAGTCTCGCTGGTACTCATGGCCAAGAGAAAAGGCTCCTTCTATGGTAGGATGGTGAGATGCCGCAGTGCGTTTATGTCTCTCCTCCCTTATTGCAAGGCTTTCAGATCAATAAAAACCAGGGACTGGCTATGTAAGACAAGAGTTGGAGTACTATAGACCATCTACCTCCTTTGATGACCCCTGGGTGACATGAGCAATGGGAACCAATGACGCCGGAACGCTACCTTTTGGAGAGATGAGCTCACAGGGCGAAGCTTTATATTCGCTTCCACGTAGCCATTTGCGGCAACATACGGCTCTCTGCCCCCACATCTGTCAAGGCCTTCGGATCTATCCTAGGAGCTAAACGGCAGTTTGGACAAAGTCGGAGTCCGACATGCGGCTCGCATCGCCACCCTATCATCCAGGCTGCTGACACTTTATTCCGTACTCCTTCTACGTCGGGCAAAGCGCAGGACTTACTACAGGGATCTATCTATAACAAGGTTATTCCGGTTGGTAGCGCCGGCTACAGAATCTTGCCTAGTCTCCGAATCACCACTCAATTACTAGAGATGCAGTCAGCTTGGTGACCCCTGCAGGTCCAAGGCGAGATTCGGCGGATCTTCATTCCGTTGCGGGAGCTGAGAGGAGGCATTCAACGCCATGTCCTACCTTGTGATGGCGACAATATGCCAGTAAAGCTAAATGAAGAAGCTCAAATTTACATGTAACACCAAAAGGTCAGCCTCTGTTCCTGTGCAACAATCTCATCTTCAGCATTGAGCCAGTCATCACCGATGCGGAGCAAAGCTAGCGGTGTGGCGGACTCAACGGTTGACCCGCCAAGCCAGACCGGTGCTTCAAGTTCTGCAGGGCCATCGGACCTGGAATGGCTTCCCATTCGAAGACAGATCTCGTCCGTATCCGTACTCGGACGGATTACCGTAGGGCTAGCCTGAGGATAAGCAGCCTTTCCTGCGGAGTAATCAAGTTTCGAGGTAAACGGCCCCCAGGCAAAGCAATTACTTTTCGTCCCTGAGTCAATTCCCGCATCTCCTTGACGATCTTAGGAGACATTTGGAAAAACGCTTGGGCCATAAATCTGAGTGGCTTTTCTGTCTCCTGCAAGCCTTCTGGGGCATTGCTACGCTGTACTAGCTAGTAAGATTACACATGTCCCGGCGATTGTCCCTGAGAGAGGGCGATACAAAACCCATGATTGCCCAGGCCTTGTGTGCCTGTTCTAGGCCCTCAACTACCGTCCAGCCAACATGATTCCTCCTTCTGCTAGTTCTTTGTTGGCTTTGAGTGCTGTGGTGTCAACGGCGTGGGCTGCCACTGACCCTGTACTGGAGCCTAAGAACTTTGACGTTGCCGATGCCCTTCTTGATCTTGGCGTCGATGTGACTGAGATCCCGGCCTTGGCTGAGGACTCGAAGCGATCGACAGCTGGTTGCGCTGCTGCTGTAAGTAAAGATGCCAAAGTGACGCTCGTCTCTTCTAACCTCGATAGTGCAAATCACTCAAGTTCCTCTATGGAGATGCGGCCGTAGAGACAAAGGGTGAAGTCGCTTATGAAGCCTTCACAAGCTCATTCTGGTCCGCAAACCAAGGCGATGTCGACCCCCACTGCATCTTCAAGCCCTCAAAGGGAAAGGACGTATCCGTCGTTGTCCTTCTGTCCCGCCTAACACAATGTCCCTTTGCCGCCAAGAGCGGTGGGCACGCAGCTATGGCCGGCGCGTCCTCAGTTGAGGGAGGCATCACCATCTCCTTCATGAACATGCAGGGTGTCAGCCTTTCAAAGGACAAGAAGATTGCTTCCATTGAGCCTGGAAATACCTGGGGTCCTGTGTTTGAGAAGCTTGCCAAGTCTGATGTTACTGTTATCGGAGGACGGTTGTCCAACATTGGTGTTGGAGGACTCACGACAGGAGGTGGCATCTCCTACTTCTCCAACCTCTACGGCTGGGCTTGCGACAACGTTGACAGCTACGAGGTAAGAAACATCACCATCTCACATTGGCATCGGTTCTAACTGATCAACCAGGTGGTTCTTGCCAATGGTGCCATTGTCAAGGCTAGTGCCAACAAGTACAAAGACCTCTACTGGGCCCTCCGAGGCGGCGGCAACAACTTTGGTCTCGTCGTCAAGTTCAACCTCAAAACTGTTCCCCTTCCCGGTGGTCAAATGTGGGGAGGCAACCGACTCTTCACCGAGGACAAGTTCCCCGAACTCACCAAAGCCGTTGTCGGTCTCGTCAACAACTCTCCCAAGGATCCCAAGGCCGGTTTCTGGGCTGTCTGGGGAGCTTTGAACGGCACAAAGATCGGTCTACCTACTCTTTACTACTCTGAACCTGATGGTGGAGATGCGGAGATTTGGGATGAGATTGATGCCATTACACCTGTTTCTGATACTACTGGGAACCAGGAGATTGGTGCTTGGGCTAAGAAGAACATGGAGGATGCCCCTATTGGTCTGCGTGAGATGTTCTATGTCATCTCTACCAAGGTTGACAGCGGTATCGTCGACTTTTTCAAAGATCTTTTCTTCGAGAAGCTTCCCGAGGTCGAAAACATTCCCGGCATGTTTCCCAGCATGGTCGTCCAGGGAATCACTACTCCTCAGCTCAAGAAGATGCAGAACAACGGAGGAAACGCCCTGGGTCTTGATGCCAAGGATGGTCCCGTTCTCATCGTCCAACTCAATGCCATGTGGCTGAACAACTCCGATGACGAGGTCATCTACAAGTGGCTGTCGGATATCATGAGGAAGACCAAGGATGAGTCCAAGGCCCGTGGTTTGGACAATGATTATGTCTACATGAACTACGCCAGTCAGTTCCAGGATGTTGTCACCACTTACGGCGCGGAAAATAAGGCCAAGCTCAAGAGTATCTCCAAGAAGTATGATCCACAGCAGGTTTTCCAGGTGTTGCAGCCTGGCTACTTTAAGCTGGAGGGAGCTCCTGTGCCTAACTCTGGGCACTTTTCGCACTAGATAGTCCCTTCTATAGCCTCCTCTTCGATATAAAACTATTTCAAGTAGTAAATGTTACTTATTTGAAGTACCTACTTCAAGTTGTCCTCGGCGTTCCGTTCTCGGACTCTATGATAAGCTCGTACTTGTTGCCCCTTGATCATGGAAACAAACGAAAAACGGGTTTAGGAGATAGTACATTAAAGAAAAGCACGCTATTCTAGATAACACTACTCAATTGCCACGAATCTATTAAGCCACCGCCCCTGTGTCCTTGACCGCCTCTTTACCCAACCGTTTATAATCGTTGCAAACACTCGCTACAACGCCCAGGCCAGCACCTGCGATGGCAATGGCAAATGTGAGCTTGAGGCCTGTCATGTACGAAGCAACAATACCGACGACTTCGGAGGAGGAAAATACGTCCCGGATCTCGGTAGCTCCAGTCTGAACGACAGCTTGAACATCAATGCCAGGGATATCGCCGGGAAGAGTCCTGATCATGCTGTTAACGAAAGCTGCCTGTGCAGCAGAGTTAAACATGGTGCCGCCAAGACACTGAAATACTGGAGAGGGTCAGTACTAAGTCCAGTTTTTCTGGGGGGTGGGTTTGACTGACACAAGATCATTGCCGTGACCGATGATATGTCCTGGGCGGCCGCACTGGCTTGAGAAACGATAATGGGGACCTGAAGAGCAATACCCCAGCCAATTCCTCCCAGTATCTGATACCCAATCCATTCGCCCATGCTAGAATCAACATCGAGAGTGTACAGGAGCCCTGCGCCAATGACACCAAGAGTTGAGCCAAAAATCATGACAGGGACGCCATGGCCCGTAGCGCTGATAAAGATGCCAGAGACAATCATAGAGATTGTCACCGCGAGGATGAGAGGAAGGTTCTTGACGCCTGACATGATAGCCGATGAGCCACCCACGCTTTGGAAGTAGATGGGTAGGTAGTAGATAGTCAGATAATACGGACCACCAAAGAAGAAGATGAATATGGTGCTCATGCCGATAGCTCGCTTCTTGAACAGACGAGGGACAATCATGGCTCTCTCGTGCAGACGCCATTCCCATCCTACAAAAGCAGCTCCGATGGTAACAAAGCCGACAAGTAGACCGATAACAGTCTTGTCATCCCAGGGGAGACTCTGGCCACCGTATTGAAGGGCCAGGAGATAACAAAGCGTAGCACCTACCAGAATACAGGCTCCGATAAGGTCCATCTGCATCAGCTTCTCTGACCAGCTTGCAGCGACAGGGCGTGCACTGCTGGGTGTTTGGAAGAACAAAATGATGATGGCAGCTCCGAGACCTCCGACTGGGAGATTGATCCAGAAACACCAGCGCCAGGTAACCTTGTCTGAAAAGACGCCGCCAACTAGGGGCCCGATAACAGAGGCAATGCCATAAGAGGCGCCAATAATTCCTGTATAGCTAGCACGCTTTTGAGGCTCAGCGACAAAGGCGATAATGGTATAAGAACCGGTGCCAATGCCAGCAGCCCCGAGGCCATTGATCGCTCGTCCGATGATAAATGTGGTCGAGTCGCGTGCGACGGCGCAAATCAGGCTACCAAGCTCAAAGACGAAGACGGACGCGAGAAAGGTAAACTTGAGGTTGAAGTACTTGTATGCTTTTCCCCACGAGGATTGGAAGCCGCCGTTGGTCATGAAAAAGGCGGTGCTGTACCAGGAGACTTTGTCGAGGCCACGGAATTCGTCGGTGATTTTGGGGATGGCAGTTGCGACGATTGTCTGCGGAGATTAGCTCGGATTGAGGATGGCAGTAGGGAGTGATTTACCATGTCGAGAGATGCTAGAAATATGCTAAGGCCAAGAGCGAGAAGAATAAAGAAGAGCCTGAAGCCCGTAGGATATTCGGTCGCCGTTGTCTCATCCTTTTCGCTCGTTGGGGCCTCATCGTTGTCTTTCGAGGTTGCTCCATCGATGTTGGTATTGGAGCTAAATGTAGTAGAAGATGAATCGCTAGAATGGATCTTTTTCTCGTTCGTTTTTTCGATGTTTTTCGTACCACCGATTGTTTGGTCGTCCCCCGAAGGGGTTTGCAAGCGTGTCATTGCCGAGACTCAGAGCAGAATATGCTACTAAGATACGACTGAGATCTCCGAGGTATGATGTGGTGATCTTCTTGCACGTTCCATGGTAATGGGGAGATTGAATCTCTTATAAGAAAACTTGATCTTTTGTTGAAAGAAGGGGCAGTTCAATGTCTCGAGTTGAGGTTGCACATCTCCGGCTGAGGGTAATTATGAATGCACAACCACTGAGGGCCAATCACATCGCGAGTCAATGCCAAGTTATGCAAATAAGATCAACCCAAACGGGACATGGCGTCCATGAGTCATTTCGATTCACACTTGATCTTGAAATGCGAGATGAAGAATTGACACACCATGAGTCGAAATGGCCAAATGGACGTTTCGATCAAAGATTCAAAGCCCAAAGCAACGTCTTGGCATCGAGCTCCCATGTTGGCATCGTTGGTCATCCCGCATCATACACCACTCACTCATTTTGGCACGACCATGCCAAGTTTCTTGAATCATACCGAGCAATAGAGATGTCTTACTGCGTGATATGTTTGCTGGCGTGGGCTAATGGACACTGTCACCTATAGCAATCAGGTTTAGAGGCCATCCCTATTTACTTGAAAAGGGGCCCCAGGGAGGCACAAGTCGGTCTTCATCTTAAGGCGACTCTTTGAATCGAACAAAACGAAGCCGGCTTACAGAAGAATGAGTTAAAAAGACCAATCAACCTCAAGGTCATCTTTGTTAGGTATCTAACATAGTTAGTTGAAAGTTGATCCTTCAAGTATAGGTTAGGTCCTGGATGCATGCAACATCGCAATAACTACCTTGACAACAGGGATTGATGATATATGTCATTAATAGAGGGTCAAGATTTCGAAATCATTTGATGCTCATTAAGATATCTTTTGTTGTTCTTGATTGGTTCAAATCGAAATATCATACCACATGCTCGTTCATGGATGACCTAGCGTTTGGCAACACAGACTGATCTCGTCCACTTGGCCATTCTTTTCCTCGCTTGGGCATTTGATCCGACGAGAATCTGATTGGCCCGACTTTCGAGAACTATGTTTCTTGTCTCTGTGCTTGACAGTCTCTGCGACCACGAGGTGGGCCATCATCACCTGATGAGGTGGGCTATAATCACTAACACAATACTAACACTAAAGTGCCAAGGCCTGATGCCTGAGAATATCTAAACTATATACCTGGTCCGCGGGGAGCGGATGTTAAATACTATCGTTTTATTAGAGCCTTCTTACTGCCGGTAAGGCAGATGCAGATACGAATAAATCAGTTATTAACGTATAGGTATGTAAGCAGCCATCCGCGTAGCGCATCCACGATGCTACTGTCCGCCTTAGATTCATGCCAATTGGATCAGTAATCAAGCCAATCGCTGTGGTTGGTAATCAGCACAGGCGCGCTCTCGTTGGTGAAACTCCGGCTTTGAAGCTGGCGCGTGAGACCATGGTTGCGGACTTTTGAACTTGGGCGGAGATTGCGGCATGATCGAGCCACTTGCAGATCACCTTTCTATCATCCCACAGGTGTTATAAGCTCATTTCCCTAGCATATTAAAATGTTTCTATCTTAAACAAGAGATTAATGCACTCTGATATGCATATATCTAGGAAATCTCATAGTTGTTACTACTGGTGTAGAAGTACGGCCACCAGTCGATGCGGAGTTTCACCTTCAACACCAAGCGCTAGACACGGCGGAGCATTAACATTGTGGCTAGGTCAAGCCAGAACGTCGATCGTAAGCAACGAGTTTGGAATCAATTCTAGACTCAAATAGGTAGAAAATCTCAAGATATAAGTCACACCAAGCCATGAATTGTCGGCATCCATGATATGTTCGGTACAGGTACAGGCAAAACTACTTCACCATGGACGCCAGCAATATTCCCACTACTATGCAAGCCTGGACTTTTAGCACTTCTGGTGCTGCAGAACATATCTTGTCATTCAACTCATCATCGCCGATGCCTCCCAAGCCGAAAGGGTCCCAAGTTCTTGTCCGAATATCACATGCCGCCCTATCGTCTGCCGGCAAAGCCCTCATGATGACCGTCCCATCTGCGCTTCGAAAAAATGCCATCCCAGAACTCGACTTTTCAGGATGCGTCCTCCTAGCGGGCCCTGATGTCCCTTCTCGGCTTGGACCTGGAACGCCCGTCTTTGGAACTGTATCCAAGTATGCCACCGCTGTGTCGGGCCATGGTACGCTAGCAGAGTACATTCTCATCGGCTGCGACTGCATCGCGATAAAGCCAACCAACATGACATTTGCCGAGGCTGCTTGTCTAAGTGTTCTTGGTCAAGTTGCCATGGAAATGATTCGGCGCGCCCAGGTCAAGAAAGGGGACCGTATCTTGATTATTGGTGGCAGTGGCGCCGTCGGTACTGCTGCTATCCAGTTGGCCAAACATCTTGGTGCACACGTTGTGGTTGTGTGTTCGGGATCGAAAGCAGATGTTGTCAAGAGTGTTGGCGCAGACGAGGTGAGCGGTTCCTGACCACACATTACAATCAAGACAAGAAACTGATGTTAAGACAGGTTGTAGACTATCGCCAAGTCAAGTCAGTTCCCGGCTTCCTTGCAGAAACATACGAGAAGGCCCCTTTTGATGCCATCCTAGACACAGTAGGATCACAGGAGTTGTTTGCCAAGTCACCCAGGTACCTCAAGTCAGATGGAATGGTCGTCAACGTCGGTGAGGGCAATGGAGAGACGGGACAACTTTCTTTCGTGCTCCAAGCTCTCAGAAATACCCACCAGCCTTCGTTCTTGGGCGGTGTCCCGAGGAAATACATCACATTCAGTGCTCCTCTAACTGGCGCAAATGCAGAGCGGTTGGCCTCGCTTGCAGAAGAAGGGAAAATGCGCGTCTTCATTGACTCGTCGTTCCATTTCAAGGATGCTCTCAAGGCAAGTCCCCCATCCATCTTCACACTTTACGAATTCACTAATACAGCAACCAGGCTTATGAGCGGTTCAACAGCCCAGATACAAGAGGAAGGGTCTTGGTGGCGATAGGAAATTTCGATCAAGTCTGATATTCGGCAGGGACTCACTTTAATTGATTGTACATATTTTTGAATGATTCTGAGCCTGGGTTGGGAGAGATAGTGGGACAATGAAGAAGACACACATTCAGACATCTCGACATTGTTCGTATCAGTGATTCACACTCTTTGCCACATTTCGCGCCATCCAGCGCACACACAATGATAAGCCTAATCAAAAATTACAATTGCATCTCTAAAATGCCTGCCCTCAATTCTCCTCTCACAGAATCTGCCTTGTCAGAGTGAGTCACGTGACAAGCCGCCCAAACCCCTCCCTTCTGCCTAGCCTCACAACCTGCCTGGAGATTCTCACACATCACAACACCAAAGAGCACAAGCACATCATGGCTCAAGAAGCCGATTCTTCGAGCATGAAGTTTGCGCACCTTCCAAACCTTCCGATCGAGGTCCTCCGGCCAATCCTCTCATTCCTCCCCAAACAAGATGTCAAATCCGTCAGGCTTACGTCTCGCCTGCTCGCCTCCAAAGCGCCTCCTGTCCTATTCAACACCGTCCGGATTTCCACTCTCAAGGCCGACCGCGATGCCTTCTTCAAGATCGCCGATTCCCCTCACCTCGTTCCCCATGTCAACACGCTCGTCTGGGAAGAATTGAATGGAGACCATACAAGATTTGAGACCCAGATCTGGGACCACGGGTTGATCACAACGTACCCTCCGCACGAGCTGCCAGTCTTCACTGAAATCATGTCTCAGATGCCAGATCTCTTTTGGGTCACAACGAAGGGCGAGCCAGATGACTTCCAAGAGACCTTTTCCGCTTTCATGCCCGAGTTCATCACCGCGCTTGACAGAATGCCAAACCTCCGTACCTTTGTTTCGAAGCCCATGCACAACGAACGTCAGCTACAAACAGTTTCCTCCGACTACCCAGTCACCGCAAGAGTCATCAAACGCCTCATTCATCACAACCAAGAGAGGTGCACATTCAACACCGGGTTTCTCTCTGCTCTGGTACCAGCGCTTGTCCACATGGCACAACAGCCCGACAAGAGGGTGACTCGGCTCCTCTTTGCTGATGAAACAACTACCAAGGAAACTGCCCTCAGCCATCTCACGAGCGATGTGGCCCTTGCCTTTTCCAACCTGGAACATCTCGACTTTTGCATTGGTGGCACTCCCCCGACCGAGTCGCAATTGAAAGGGTTCATCGCTTGTCTCAAGGCTGCGACCAACGTTTCTTATCTTCACCTCTGTCGAGAAGCTGCCTATCAGGAGGAGGAAGGGGCTCCTAGGTTCTTACATCTGATCCCAAAGCTGCCTCGTCTGAGGGAAGTACACCTCGACGATGTCTTGATTCAGAATTCGATGGCCGATTTGCTTTGGCCCGGAGAACTTGATAATGACACATCACCACTGGTGAAATTTGCTAAGCTTCATGCGAATACCCTTCGCAAACTTCGCATAACTTCTTCCAAGATCTCTAGGTACATGCTGGAGTGTTTGTGCAGGCTGAACTCGTTGAAACTCGAAAGATTCATCATCGTTCCCGGACAAGATCTGGAGGAAGAGAGACATTGGCCGGTTAAGGAAGAAAGCGTCCTGCACCTTGTCAATAAAAAGGATAACCCCGAGCGGTACGAAAACATTGCCTGGGGGCCAGACGAAGATCCAGTGTTCACGCATAATGCGGTTTGGGATATTGATGAGTGCCCAAACGCAGCGGTGTTCGACACGCGGCGGCGAGGATGGCGAACGCGGGGCTATGAGGCTGTGGAAGTGATGGCTCTTGACGAAGAGGCTGGTCAGCGAAGAGATGAGGATGGATTCACTCATGAGCTAGGTCTTTGCCGAGTGCACGACCAAGTATCAGGCTTGTGGGTTGATCGTGATGGAATCTGGTATGATCCCAGGACAGATGAGGAGATCATGGAGCCAGAAAGACGGAGCTATGAGAGCGAGCGGGAGAATGAGTACAACCCCTGGGCCGTAAAGAATGAACGGGTGTGGGATTGGGAGTTGGGTCTCTGGAGAGATCAAGGCAGCGGCTCAACTGGGCCATTGCACAGGTTTGCATTTGATCGAAACGACACTGGCGAGGTACTTCCTGAGAGGATCATTGACGACGACGCACTCTCGGATGAAGCTGATGAGGATGTCGACATGCGACCATTTTACGAACGCGAAGATGATGAGCATCTCATGAGACAACTCAGAAGCCCCAGATGGGGTTGGGGTCGCGACGAAAAGGATCGCATTTGGTACTGGCAAGTTCTTGGAAACAACGGCCACGGCTACCAGACCGAGCAGTGGCTCTTTCGTCATCGCAACGGAGAGGAAGCCCTGGGAGAAGATCCTCTTGACTTTTGGTCCGACTGGCAGGGCAGCGAAGCAGGCGACGTAGCTGAAGCTACGCCGTTCGGATGGCGCTTTCAGGCATTCGTCGACCGTTGGCCTCGCGACACGTCTGGGAGTGATCTACCTCCCAAGGAAGAGATCGGCCAGCTTTATGGGGAGATGGTACGCTGGGAAGGGGATAAGAAACAGTTCTGGAAGAACCCGGTGCCGTTCCCTGCGGACTTTGATATGGATGACATTTCTGATTTCATGGCTTTCTGATTTTGCGAGCGGATGGGATGGGAGGATCAAGGGATTCTGGTTGGCGGTGGATGACTTGTCGCGGCTGGGAGCGGCGTCATGTTGGCTAGCAGGGCGTTAGAGCGTGAATTTGCTAGCGGAAGAGCGATAGAGCAATCAATTGACCGATCGTGTTTTTTCTCCATTAGCCAAACTAGTTCCTTTGAGCGCCTTGAATTCGTTTTGTGGTCGGTGATGGCATGGAGGGCTTGAATGAGGGTAGTCGGCTTCTGTACCTAGTTGTAACATGAAAGATTGACCCCTGTATTTTAACGGCTGATGGTCTGGAGATGATCGGTCACTCAACGAATCGCCATCAGACTTGCCCGACCTTGTCGCCATAACGTCATGCGAGCTCAAGACCCATAGATCTGGTCCGCCAATCTGCGGGATCTTGAGCTTCAATTACCACGAGTCCAGGGGAGATCAGCCTCGCCGATTCCAGTCTCAAATCTGCCTCCTGTGAAGAGTCCAGAACACAGTAGGCCCAGAACGCTATACGTTAGTGGTGGCGGGCGTTCAATAACCATAAATTAGGCTTCGGCGGTGACCATTGTCGCCAATCACGTCTGTGGCCCTGGTTCAGCCCTACCAAGCGGCGCCGTTTCTAACCTTCTTTGAGTAACAGCAAGCGATATCGATAAGGGGGCAGATGTTTGGCTATTGCTTGTGGCGGTGCGATTTCGTTATTCTACCCAATCTTGAGTCTTTTTGTTAGGCCTGTTCCTTGGATCGCTGCTTTCTTAGCGTTCGCTGTCGGGTGCGATGGCTTCTGGGCGTAGATAGTGTGAGTCTGGGCTCACTGTGGCTTTGATGAACGGGGGAAAACGTCTGAGATCTCCCTTGGGCTGGGCAATTAAATTGGCCATGCTCCCCTTTCTACCCATTCCGAGTGATCAATGTCCTTGGCATTATCGTTGCATCGGATCCTTCATTCGCCATGCGGTCCTTTTCATTGCCCATTCTCATCAGCTGGATAGCGCAGCACGCCGTGGCCGAGCAAATGCCCATCGAGAAAGCCTGCGGCGGCGTCTACGGCATCACCCAATGCAACTCTCAATTCTTCACGTACCCAACAACCACAGAAAGGATTCTATGCAAGTTCACCCTATACAGCAACGAGCTGATCTCCGCTGACTAGGCAAAGGTGGCTTTGGATGGCAATGTGGAACCAAGGTCAACACGGAGAGAATCAATGTGTGCGAGGCCGTCACAAGAGCCCTTGGTAGCGGCGACTTTGCGAACCATGCTTCAAGGAACTGTCAGTGCTTTCCGGTGGCTGTTGACTTGCCCAAGAACGGTCTTTACAAGCCGTACTATGAGGGGACTCTTTTGGGGTCTCTAAGCGATTACATTTTCCGGTCGATGTATGACACTGAGAGGGTATGCCTCACTGCCGCGCCTTTGCTGGGTAGTTGCTGGTCTGACTGAATTGTAGTGTATTATCGATGACGGGATTACTATCAAGACCGATCGAGCGACCGTCGTTCAGAATCAGGTTTCTAATACACGCGGCTGGACTGTCGCTCGAGGACCAGATGTAGGTGCAAAGATATACCTAGCTCGACTAATGGTGTGGCTGATACCCTACAGGTTGACTTTCCCCTGTATCACCAGCTCGCCACAGCCATGGAGCCATGCCAGCAAGACGGCTGCGACCCTGTCAAACTTCGTGACTTTTTTGCGGGTTACATTGCCAATGCTGAGGGTATTACTGATAGCGAGTTTGTTCGCATGCTGAATACTTGGGTGTCTATTTTTGAGACTCTTAAGAAGCAGGTTGCTGCTGTCAACCAAGCGTCCAAACTTGTTCAGACTCGTCTTGCTGCTGTTAATAGCAAGGTTAGCTCCACCAAGACGAGCGTGTGTAAGGGTACCGCTTGCAAGAGCTCGACTGTCACGGCGCACTTTGGCAAGAGTATGTTCGACTCGTGATCATGGCCCATACCTGCTAACTCATTTAGTCTCCACCATGCTCTCGACTGCCAAAGGTCTTGGAGCCGCCACTGGTCTCTCGGACAAGGGAACCAAGAACATTCCCGGCATGATCTCTCTGACGAAGAACTCCCTCTCGTACACCAAAAACGCCGCAGAAGGAACTTACTACGTCGACCTGTTCCAAAACTTCAAAATGAGCACCCTCCGCGACTTTGCAAAGGCATTCAAGGTGACCGAATACTTTCCTCCAGCCGCAGAAAAGATCAAGAATTCTCTTGTTCCCATTAGCGATATCAAGAAGTATGCTGCGCAAGGGAGAACGGGATTGACTCAGATCGACTATGTGCTTGGTGTTCAGTGGTCCAAGAATAAAGAACTTGCGAAAACTGCAGCAGGCCGCAAGGTGCGAGATGGATTTATCAATATCCAAAAGAGCGTCAAGAACGACCTCAGAACACCTGTGTACAACCTCATCAAGGCCATCGACGCCCTCCAAGTCACCGTCGACAAGCTCCCCCTGACAACGAAGAAGCTCGAGTGGAGTTTTGGTGCAGCCCCATACACCCGATGGAGCGAGCACGAGATGAAAGTCCCCTGCGCGAAAGAAAAGACACAGACCTTCAACCTGAATGGATGGCCCTCAGCTCCCTTCACGTGGACACAGGTCGGATCTTGCGAGTGGGGACCTACCAAGATCCCGTACTCAAAGAACTTCATCCCTTATATCAAGTACCGCTTTGTTTAGTAATTCCTTTTCAGGAGTTACGTAGTCCCCTGCTTTATTAGACTTTCCGTTTATCAAATCGCATGATCGAGATTCCTGGCCTTAAACCGGAGTTAACGTGCTAATTTGCGAAAATCTTGCATTAATCCATGGAGTCTCCGCGGATAGTCCGCGGATCGAGACATTTCCCCACCGCAGACGCAACAGATCAAGAATATCAAGATGGAATCAGACTTGTCCCGGATTGTATCTAGTTGCTGACCTGCATTACTACGTAGCAACCAGCTGACACACATGGCTTCGCTGTTAAAACTCGCCGGAGTTTGATCATGTAACGGCCGAAATGGCCGATACGGACCCGACGTCCGGAGATTGTATGGAGATGGGAAGCCCGTAATCTGAACCGAGGCACAGATCCAAACCCGGTTTAGTAATGCAAGCTCTTGTCAGTAGCGTCCGGGGTCTTGACCTATCACGACTCGAGCGCACCGAGTTAGCCCCTGTAAAGTGGCCAACGGTGATATCATTGAGGACCGGATTTCATGTCAGACCCTCCGACTTGGTCGGTATCGGGAAGTCGGCGGGCCCGACGAAAGATTTTCTTTACGAGGTGTCTCTCTTTTTTTTCTAGAATTCTTGGCCCCATGCCGAGGCTCCTTTTGTTTAAATAGTTTCCCGTTCCCTTGTCATGGATCTAGTCCTTGGCACATACAACCACAGTCGATCACAATTCCTCACAAAAGCCAATCTCTCGAAATGGCTGAAGTCGACAACATTGAAGCCCCTGCGAGGGACCGCATTCCTTATTGGCGTCTAGTCATCGATCAAGCTGGCGTCACTCCCGCCGTCGCCGAATTCAAGTACGAAGGCTCGGGTACAGAAGAAGATCCTTACCAAGTGAAATGGATCCCCAACGACCCTCGAAACCCCATGACCTTTAGCACCTTTACGAAATGGTTCATCACAATGACTGTCGCCATCGCTACCCTCGCCGTCGCTCTCGTTTCGTCAGCTTACACTGGAGGCATCCGCGAGATCATTACCGAGTACAAGATTAGCCAAGAAGTTGCGACGCTCGGAGTGTCGCTATTCGTGCTTGGTTTCGCCATCGGTCCTCTTCTTTGGGCACCACTGAGCGAAATGTTTGGTCGTCAGGTTCTCTTTATCGGAACTTATGCTGCTCTTACCGCGTTCAACGCTGGATGCGCTGGAGCTCAGAATGCGTGGTCGCTGATTATTCTTCGTTTCTTTGCTGGTGCTTTCGGCTCGTCGCCTTTGACCAACGCTGGTGGTGCTATTGCCGACATGTTCCCCGCATCTCAGCGAGGTCTAGCCATGGCCATTTTCGCTGCCGCTCCTTTCCTTGGCCCTGTTTTGGGTCCTGTTATTGGTGGTTTCATTGGTATGAATGCTGGTTGGCGCTGGGTCATGGGTTTCCTCGCTGCCTTTTCCGGTGCTCTCTGGATCCTTGGTTCCATCCTTGTCCCTGAAACGTACGCCCCTGTTCTTCTGCGAAAGCGAGCTGCAAAGCTTTCCAAGATGACGGGCAAGGTCTACGTTAGCAAGATTGACCATGATCGCGGAAAGGTTACTCTGATTGAGTCGTTCAAGACGGCCCTGTCGCGACCTTGGATCCTCCTCTTCAAGGAGCCTATCGTTTTGCTCCTTTCCATCTACATGGCTATTATCTACGGAACCCTCTACATGCTCTTCGCCGCATTCCCTATCGTCTACCAGCAGAACCGCGGATGGAATCAGGGTGTTGGCGGCTTGTCCTTCCTTGGTATTATGGTTGGCATGCTCTTTGCCATTGCCTACACTATCCCCGCCAACAAGCGATATATCAAGATGGAGGAGAAGCATGGAGGCTTTGCACCACCTGAAGCTCGTCTCCCTCCTTGTCTTGTCGGTTCTATCGCCCTTCCCATCGGTCTGTTCTGGTTCGCCTGGACCAACGACAAGAACGTCCACTGGATGGCCAGTATCGCAGCTGGTGTACCCTTCGGCTTCGGCATGGTTCTTGTCTTCCTGAGCGTCATGAACTACCTCATCGACGCCTACACTATCTTTGCAGCCTCCGTTTTGGCAGCCAACTCAGTCCTCCGATCCTGCTTCGGCGCAGCTTTCCCTTTGTTCACATCCTACATGTACAAGGACCTCGGAATCCACTGGGCATCTTCAATCCCGGCCTTTCTCGCCCTAGCCTGCGTACCCTTCCCATTCCTCTTTTACAAGTACGGCGCCTCCATCCGCGAAAAGTGCAAGTTCGCCGCTCAATCCGCCGCCTTCATGCGCAAGCTCCAGGCCGACCAAGCTCCTCCAGCCGAGGAGACCGAAAAGGACGAGACGCGTCCTGGAGAGCAGGAAGACTTTAACGATGATGCTTCTACGGAAGTTGATGAGCCTGTTTATGCTCCGATTTCTATGGCTAGGACGAGGTCGTCGACTCATACTACACATACGAGGGCTTCTCAGAGGAGGAGGTCGTATGAGGGTAACCCTTACGATATTGATCGTGTCAACACGAGGCAGTCGTTTACATAATTTGGGAGATGCCTTAAAAAGGAAAGGCCTATAAAAGTTGTTTGAGATTAGCGACATTTAATTGATAGACTTTAATTCTTTGATGCATTCTGTTCGCCATCCTATCTGATGAGCGAGTGATGCTTCCTTGGCCCAAACCTTTCTGTATCACATCCACTTCAGTGCTTTTAATCAAGTTATTTAAGAATAATAACTATTGTATTTTGAGAAAGCGATATCAAATTCACGTCTTTAAAGGGAGTTACATATAGTTTTGTCTCCTTTTATCTTTTCCTGTTCCCACCTCTAACAGTATATGTCCCCTCTTCCCCCTTTTCTCTTCCACTTTACCCTCTTTATTTATGTAACACAGCCCCTCGGTAAAGGACATGTTGGGACGCCACTTGCATAAGATGTGTGGCTGGAGAATTTATTCATCTCACCAGAATGCACGTTAAAGGGGTCAATAGGTGCTACGCGGTTTCAGGTCCTTCACGTTGATCTATACTTAGGTCTAATATAACTAGAATAGTTGCGCCATGAATGATATCTTTCTTCTTAATATATACTAATCGGGTATAACGTCTAGTGTTTTCTAAGGGAATAAACCAGGCGTGCTAGGTTTAATATTAGCAAAGGGTCTTAATATAACTATATAAAGAGATAATTATATCTTAATAATAAGCTAAAAAAGTCTTAAAGGTAACTAAAGTTTATTAATAGCTAAAGAGCTAAGGGTCTATCTAAGGTATAATAAGTATTTATATATATATAAGAGAGTCTTTATATAGCTTATATTAGGAACTATAAGGCTTATATTTAAAATAATAAGGCTTATATCTTAAGAAGTAAGTAAGGTTATAATTAATATTAAAAAAAGAGTTTTTATAAAGAGATTTTCTAGGTATATAATAAGGGATAATTTAGGCTATAATATAATCTCTTTTTTTTTATTAGTTTTTACCCTTAAGATTATAAAAGGTAACTTAGTGCTATTTATATAATATAAATAATTTCTTTTTATAAATATTTTATAAAATATTAATATAATATTAAATAAAATTAATTAAATCTAT
>NKCI01000315.1:0-34203 GCA_003946985.1 Fusarium duplospermum | reverse complement strand
TTGACTTTATTAGGCCCTGCCATGGTGATCGCCTAATACTGGGCGGAGGCTCGAAGGGCGCGACAGCGAAAGAATCACGATGGCTTTGCCTTAATATCTAGCCCACACCCGTGCCTATCTAAAGAATATTCCTCTGCTTTATTTCCAACTATCTCCAGGATTATTATAATAATGAGTTTGACTCTAACCCTAACGAGTCGGTAGTCTCAAGTTTTCTTGCCCCCCTAAGCCTCGTGAAAGATAAAGCTGTCTCGGTACTTCACCGCGATATCCTTCAACCGCCGAGCCCCGTTGAAGTCTTTCTCGTACTCGTCACCCCAGTGACAGGAGCGAAGAAATGTAGTCACTGCCCGTCATTAGGTTGACGTGATCAACAATATTTGCCGCGTGACGTCTCTCATAAGAGGGGCAGCCTGGTTGGCCTCATTCGTACACTAGGTATTTCCTCGATCCGTGTAAATGACGCATTTGGTTTCTGGGTTTCTTTTCTTTGCCGTCTTTCGGTCCATATGCTTCTTTGAAGATAGTTGGTCTTTTAACTTCCCTCATAAGAGTCGCGTTTGGCCAGTCAATTGGTCTGTAATCTTGCGATCTTTCTTCGTGACCGTACGGACTCAAGGAGGCTCACGAGCGCCGAGGCGAGCTCGCCAAGCTCCGTCGGGGACGAGCCAGCTATGGGAAGTCCAACGACCCCGGCCTCTACAATAATAAGGTCAGGCTGAGTGTGAAGTGGTCAGAACTTGTCGTGAGGTGGCCTTCAACGACGGCCTCAGTGAGGTCTATGGTTGGTTGTGAAGGCAAGGTCAAGGGTGTTTCCGTGAGGATTTGTTGGTATACCTAGAGTGTTCGGTAGAACAAGGTAATTTTCCGACGATCAGGCCGTAATATTTCGACTCCGATATGTGGTATGCTAAGCATAGTGTACGCTATTAAAGTCGCCGGGGTGACGAGGCAGTCTTCAAGGGCAGGACATCAGCAGTATATTTAGGGCATCGCTCTCGTCATTCCAACGGTATCATGAGCCGAAACTCAAGCGACACGTGATATATCATAAGTCGCTGCTTTTAAGGCTTTCTCGCTCGCTGGCTCAGCTTCGGCTCAGCTATTCATCAGCCCTCCTCAGCCCTCCTCAGCCCCCCCATCGGCCCCGTCAGCTTGGATCCCCCCTTTGGTTGAGCCGAGCTCACCGGCTGCTCTTGATCCCATTTCTGGGCTCTCAACCTCTGGGTCTTGCCACCCCCTTCAACTACCACAGGCGTCATGGCATCCCAACCAAACTCGGCCTCGGATCCCCTTTTGGGACTGTGATCCCAGTTTTTGATCCTTAACAAAAGTCCCGGAACTTGACCACAATCGAATCCTTCTGTGCCCGGAAGCAATGCGTTCCGATGCAAGGCTCCTCGCTCCTGAGTTTTGACGGCATCGTGGAGACAGGCAATCCACGTAGACTTACGTGACGCCTTTCTCCCTATTCGCCTCCAGACCTCTGCGTGGTATTTAGACTCGACTTCAGCCATCAATTCGTCCTCAAGCCTCGCCGTGGTATTTACACCCGAATATCCTAACCGAACCCTCCAACACGATTCGGCTCCCTTAACTCCTTGCCCTTGCCCTCACAAACTCGGCTCTATCCAATGGGAAAAGCTAAGAGTGTGGCTGACGCTCTGCGCCTGGGCTCCGAAAGGAGCGCGGCGGTAGAGAGCAACATCGTGAATGGCGAGTTAGTCCACAGGACACTTCAGCCCGCGGTAGAGCGGAATTATAAGAAGATGATAGAATTCTGGTTTGAGTGAGTATATTCGCATTGTTTCTACGTCTAAATGCTTAGCTAACTCAAGTCCATAGGTACCAGAGGACAGAGAGCAAGGCTTCCGTACATGACTTAGAGTCTCTAAAAGACTTTATGAGAAAGGTGGCCTACAGCATTGATGGGGAAGATGCTGAGGACCGAGAATTTGATGTCCCTGGATGGGAAACTGTGCGGAAATACTGGAACGCATTTACGGCAGCCTGGCAGCGCGCTTACCCTTTGGAATCGATACCACGTGGTCTAGCCCAGTCCGTGACAGAGGCAAGTATCTCAACATTGGCGTGCCACCGGATATCGGAAAATACTAACTTCGTTGCCAGTTCATTAAGGGACCTCTTGCAAAGGAAATGGGCATGCCAAAGCACAAAAGGCGTCGTAGGTTTGCTACGAAAAATGTCATGCTCAACTACGCCAGACAGCTCTGGGCGGCAGATTGGATTGAGCACAAGCACCCAGCAACACCTGTTGATGACTGGGGTCTCTTATTGGGCAATACCTACTCCTCTTCCCGGATTGGGGAGTATATTGAGTCTACCTGCCGCGTTGGTACCGGTCGAGGCCTCTACTTTAAGGTAAAGATATTGCCCTTGGCCCAGTAACCTAGACAAACACTAACCAGCCCATAAGGATCTCACATTTGTGGCATTTATTAACGAGGAAGGGGTGCCAGAGTTCGCCATTCAGCTGACCCGAGACGCCAAAAATATGTCCAGTACGCCTAACAAAAGGTAGGATTCATCGCTTAGCTCTTAAATTCTTCTTCTCATCCGTCTTTACTTTAGGCCGCAACACGCCTTATACGAAGGTACCAAGCCCGGAGTGCTCTGCTTCAATCCTATGCTTCCATTTCTGGCTAGACTTCTCGCATACGAAGCTTTCAGGGACTACAAAACCATTGACGAGCTCCTCATGATCGTACCACCGGAAGGTGAGATGTGGGTGGTGCAATGGAAGGAACATCTTCTTGAGACGCCATTCTTCAGAAGTCAGTCAAGTGAGGACATCGAGACTGCCGGTGCCTTTAGCCATCGACTGCGGTCACTGGGTCTACGAGCAGGATACCCAACACCACCGAGACATCATGATATTCGGGCAGAGGGCCTTCACCTTATGAGTACGCATTGGATTTTCTTTCCCCCTGCTTTCTACCGCTAACATGCCCTCACCAATAGATCAGTTCGAATCAGAAGCCACGCGGATGGTCTATGCCGGACATACCGACCCAAATACACTTGCTATGCATTACCTACCCCGAAACGGTGCAGATGGCCAGGCGGCCTACCACGGCCAGGAGAGGCGTACCTTGGTCCTCGACCTCTTCCGAAGTTTGACGATACCTCGAAACCCGAGGCTTTGGCAGTGCCTTCCAGCTAAACAGCAATATGACTGTGATACGAGCCCTGAAATGATGCACATCAATCGACAAATCCTTACGCTACGGGACACAACCAATAAAAAGTCTCAGGAGCAGCGTAAGAAGCTTTACGCGGAGAAGCGGAAACTCATTGCCAAGCGATTACGAAAGTGGCAAAAGACTCAGCCAGTCAAGCACGATGACTCACCAGGATACCACAGAGCGATATTCGGCCGTGTCCGGTTCCTGATGCCGGAACGAGACCGGTTGGCACAAAACCTCTTCCTGATTGACAAGCTACGGAGCCCTGCTGGTCTTGCTGTGCTCCATGACATGTTGGCTCTTTACCATAAGCGTCGCAATGTGGAATATCGGCCAGGGCTGGAGCCAGATAAGTGCCACTGCAGAAAGGACAACGACGACTCTCCTTACGACTGGAGACACATCTACGACTGCCACAGGATAGCCGCTGAGAAGGTTGATGGCTTTGCAGAGCTGTGCTTCCTCTGCAACGAATGGTTCTACGGCATCGGGGCCTGGGAAACGCACTGTCAACATCACTTAGATCACCCGGACAGCCTTCCGACATGGTGCGATCCTCTGGCTTACGGCGGGGTTCTCGCCAGATCTGGGTACTGTCCGTTCTGCCTCGGAGATGAACGAATGACAGCTTGTGCGCGGATGTACCAATTTAAGAAGCGGTGGACCTGGCTTGATCACATTCAAACCCACATCAGAGAACTCGGCAATGCAACTAGGCCCCTGAACTGCCCACGCCCGCATGCCCATTGTCCAGGAAAGTTTGATTCAGTGTTGGATTTGCAATTTCATCTTCAAGATGCTTTCGGTGTGGAGCGCAATGACAATATTAAGAAGATGAAAAGGCCGAGATATGGGGTTGACGACATTCCACCTTCGAAGAGGAGGAAAGTGCAACAGTGTCTCAATAACTTCGAGGAAAACGACAGAATGGCGGCCTCTAAAGCCCAATACACTTTCTATAACACCTATCCGGATAGTGTGAAGAGGAAGCCATCTCCGGGTCTTACGGGTCTATCCTAAGAGTTTACGCCTTTCTGCAGCTCAGGTACTACTGACTGTGAAGATGCCGCGCCCTCCGGTTACAGCACCCCGCTATCGTCCGCTCCATCCGAGGAAGTAATCGACCCCGCCATGGCCCTAGGGGAATCGTGGCCGGGCGATAAGCTTACGGGCTGCACAGCTGCCAGTGGTCCATTGGAGGCAACACCGGACACCCTCCAGGAAATTCAAGGTACGATGACCTATTGAAACTGATACACTGGCTGATTCTTACCATATTATAGGTCCTCTCCACAGCTCTTTCCCTGCTGTGGTAAGTGTTACAGAAGAAAGGGGTGTTACCAGTACCACGAGTTCCATGGACACCGATTTGTCATTACAAGACAATTCAACTGGACAAGTCAGCGAAGCTACCAAGACCGTAATCACACCCGATCTTACAAGTAACGACGAGGAACGTATCGGCAGAGTCCCTATCCGGAACAACCAGGGCGAAGAAAGTCACGATAAGCCCCTTCCTCTAGACCAGGAAGGCGCTGAGTTCGAAGTTGAGAGTTTAGTTGCTAAGGGGCGCCTCGGAAGGCGAGTGTGGTACAAAGTCAAATGGAAGGGCTACCCTGAGAGCGATAATAGCTGGGTGAAGAAGAAGGATATCGGCACAGGGGCCACAGCCAACTATGAAGCGAAGCACCCTTGTGGTAGTGGCGAATTCAAATTTGAGGCATTGGTCTCGAAGAAGGAGATTGAAGGGGTCATTCTGTACGAGGCCAAGTGGCGAGGGCAACCGAGCTCTGAAAACATGTGGGTGGACAAGTGGGATGTTGGTACCAAGGCCGTTTTGGCGTTTGAGGCCAGCTTATCCACATAGAATGGAGTGAGGTTCGAGTTTGAGTCTTTCTTGCCTCCCATATTAGTGTTTTGTTTGATCATCTGTGTTCACGACTATATGATTATTGCTCGAAATAGCTTGGTGCAAAGGCTTGCTAGGATATGTCTCCACGGATGAATAAAACCTACCCACCGAGTAAACAAGATCTAAAAGTCCAGTAGTTCCAAACCCTATTTATCTAAGTTTCTTCCATATGGCTATTAGCAAGTATATGTGGGATAACGGAAGTTAACGAAGGGATGCGTGGTTCTCTAAGGGCTATCTAACTATGTTTCTAGAATAAGTTACATAAACTTGCTCTCTCCAGGAGAGGCCGCATCCGCCAGTGCTGCAATTGCTTAACGCCTATAACGCGGTCTCGATAACTTCTCCCACTTGTCCCAACCACAATGTCGGAACATACTCTTCTTTTCGCGTGTTTCAGGATCAGGCATTTCCCGAATAGAGTGGCCAGGGGAAGTACACCCGCAGGGGCCAACAAGAGGGAGCTCGTTTGCCTGCAGGAGCTCTCTTAGACAATAAGAATGAAGAGTATGCTTTCCACAAGACTTCCAAATGATATTCTCGTACTCCGAGAATCCAATGCCACAGGTATAGCACGTTTGTGCCTGATCCGGCAAGGTTTCAAGAAAATCATGCGTAGCTACAATAGGAAATACAGACTTTGGATCGTATTTGGCCCTGTTGGACTGGATCATAATGATGATTTCCCTTACAGCCTTTCCACGCCAAGCGTTCATCAGGTTTACTGCTTTATATCGATAGATCTCGGGCATGTCGTTGATCGCGAGAGCAAGGTAAAAATTGTCGCCTATGCCCGAAAGTATGGACTTAGTTTCGCTCCATGATGTTGCCGACAAAAGAGTGATATAGTTTCTCATTCTCTTTTCTTCGTTGACTTCTTCTGGTTCCTCCCATTGGGCTTGAGCATCGAGAATGGATGCGGCGCTGGACATTTTAACAATTTGGCAAGAATGATAGCTGATAATTCAATTCCCTGTTGATTTGCTCCCTTGCAATGACAACGAACAACGGGGGACCAGGGACATCTTAAACAAGAGCTTCCATTGTCCTAAGGCGACCACTTTTTGGAGTCGTGGAATCTTGGTCCCAAAAGTGGGAATCGAGCCTGTTGTGCCCAACATGAGTTTTGGCCCCAGAACAGGGCTCGGATTGCAGTGCGGGACAAGGCCCATCAGTTCAGCTGTTTCATGATTAGAAGTACTGCTCAGAGCTCTGTGGCAAGCTACCCATAAATGGTTTCCAACCAAGTAGTCATGATCACGTGCACACGGGCTGAATGTCTCACAGAGTCAACAGGATCAAAGGGAACGAGACACACAAGCCACTGTGGTCCATATCTAGATTCATAAGGGCCAGGGGCACCCGAGATCATGAAGTTCTAATCCACTTCAGGTATACAGAAATATTCTTGCAAACCTGAAAGATACATCTAACCGCTCAGAGGAAAATTGGCTAGTGAGTGGGTTGATGAGCCCTCTGCCACCACGGGCCTGGTAGTTTCGAAGAAGCGCTTCAAGTACTGCCATTTCTTAACGACGGGACAAGCACAAGTAATTAAGCCGTGGATTGCGAAGCAATTAGAAATGATCTTATCTGTCAGCGCTGGCCTCGGGCAGTTTATAGTAGACTTACCAATAAATGATCTATTGGCGAATCGCAAAGCGTCCCAGTCGCGCTGGCTCCAAATGCTATGATATGAATCATAAGGTGGAAAAGAATGTATCTCCTATTCTGCATGGCGTATGCGGCCATTTGTGCCCACTCCCATACCATCCACAGCCGGTACGAGAGAGCAGAGAGTGAGATAAATACCTTTCTGAGAACCGGATCTTTACCAAAGACAGTGCCGATGATCAAGAACGACCATGCTATAAGCAGGATAGCCGTCAAGAAGGCGGGGTGAAATGTTCTTTGACCTGGGCTCCAGCTGCCCGCTTCCCATAAACACTTGTGCCTGTAAGCTCTGCCATGAAGACCAAGGGGCTCGACTCACTTCTCTACCCACATTCATAAGAACTATGGAACTCAGCAAGAATGTTGGCCACTCATGTCCGTGCTTGAGTGAGAGAACAAGAAAGATGGCCTCAACCACGATAGAGGCTAGGAGCTGAAGCGCAGGAACCCAACGGAACGTGTGTTTCCACTCCCTACGGAGCGATGTATTGGATGCTGGAGAAGACCCGGGATGCTCTCGACGAAATTGAAGACAAAAAGTGACGTGATTAATCACCAACAAAAGATTCGTTGCTGTACTGAAAGAGTACGCCGTAATGATGGTATCAAGCTGGCGGCGAGATAACGACATAATTGGCCGAAGCAGCTGTCGAGTGGGAGTAGTGATTTGGTACGGTGAAGAAAGTAAGGCTTATGAGGTGTCAGGGGGGAATATATAGTGAAACAGCAAGCTCTAACTGCGGATTTGATATCTCTTTGGAACGTGTGCCATCAGCCGTCATGGAGCACTTGTTTCCTGGTTGTTTGAGAGGCCTCCATGATATACCACCACCCACGTCTTTAGAGTGCAAGGTCACGATTAGTAGTATCCATTAAGTATCAAGTCAGTACGTCAAGCTGCATGAGAGAAGGATTCCCCAGGCATTGGGAGTTGCATGTGGACAGGCACCTATACGCGATTAGGAGAGCAACCCGCAGAAGGCATCACACAGTCACTTCGGACTGATCCCTCTCCGGTCAGAGGGATCCGCATAAGAGGCGTCAATCCACAGAAGGCCTTGCGTAGCCACTTCGGACTGATCCCTCTCCGGCCAGAAGGATCCGCGTGGGAAGCCACAGCCTTGCCCCCTTTCCCCTTCTCTGGTGCCTTCTCTTCTGGGCATCCTCTTCTGGAAACCCCCTTGTTGATCTTTACATACTCAGGTTACATTAGGAACCCTCAATCTAGGCTGCTAATGCCTCAGAGTGACTGAGAATGGAGGAATATTGGACACGATTGATGGCCAGCTCAGTCGGCCTTCCCGGATCAATACAAGAGGGCGACACACATGGAGTGCGAATACGCTCCTTCAAGTCTTGGCTAAAATGTAAGTGTAGAAAAAGGGGGTAATCAATAGATTCTTGCATGATCGGGCACTTGTAGAGTCAGATCAAGTTTATAAGTGGAGGGCCCCTTCCCCATCCTTCCCTTCCATGCTCTCTTCATCCATCATCTTTCACTGATCTCATTTTTCATCCCCAGAAAAGCCATGAGCCGCCAGGAGCTCAACTTCCCCTTAGAGCAGAAGAGAAACTATCATGAGTGGGAATTGCCCAAGGTAAGAAGCTTACACTTTGTTTGAATGCTCGCTAATAGGCCACAGCACACGCAGTATTCCATTAATATCTCCGGATCTCTCGCTTTATTTCTCAGAGATACGATTTTTATTGAGATACTAGATCCAGACAAAATCGCCAACATCAACTTCAGGCTCCCCACCCAATCTCTCGACCACGCTGTTGAGTTATGCTGTGGCAGCCCAATGCAAGAGAGCGGCTGTCCAACGACGGAGGGCGAGAAGTCCGAATATCAAGAGCTCATCCGGGTTGACATAGATGTCACAACGCCTACACAGATCATAGTCAAGCAGGGTCGGCCGAAGCTGCAGGACGAAACAGCCAGGAGCTATTCCCCATTCTGGTCCTTTCACGCAACTGTACGTGGTTTGGAATTGGCCTTGATTCCAAGAAGAGATGTGAAGGATTGCAAAGCTGAACTGGAGGAGCACGCAAAGCAGCTCAATCTTTTGGAGGAGTGGAACAAAAAGCGCTTACAGTAGTTATCAGAGAGATCGGTGGTTTTCTACTGGGTTTTCACGTTAGAATTAGCCCGACGGGTTGCGGTCTTGGTGCCGGGGTGACGGGGAGTTCTTCGCCTCATCAAGTTTAGTTGCGGATGTGAGAAAGCCTTGAGTTCTACTCTCTTCTGCCGATAGTCTTAAATCGCCCAGTAGGCTACAGTATCGCTGGATTGGCTGCGGAAGTTAGTTTAATAGTCACTAGGCAGTGCCGCCACATATTGAAGAAAGCATGGTTAGCAGGATAAGCCAATCACATTTATGTCAAGGAGCTGGGATTTCTATTCTAAGGGGGTCCAGCCCCCAAGGTCTACTAAAATAGGATACGACAGGGACAGGACGATAATAGTAAAGCGATACCGGTACTGTGCTTCCTTGTCACAAAGCAAACAATCTATAACCACATAAGAAACCCATTGAAATGTTCGTGATGCCCAGTAAAATCAACAGTTGATCTACCTCTATGCAAGGAAGTAGAGCTTCTTCTCCTCTTTCCATGCATTTACACAATCTCGCCTCTCGGACATATCTAGATCCGTGAACTCTCCGGCTCCTAGAAGCTCAAGATAGTTGTCGAGGAACTCCTGTCTGAGTTCTTCCAGAGCCTTAGTTCCTCGCTGCGGTGACTTGGATGCCCTTGTCGTGCGCGCAGATCGAGATGAAGATGATCTCCCTACGCCAAGTGACTTCTCGCGGTGTTTGTGGACATGACCTTGAGCGAGACCAACGGAGGGCGACCTGCTCTTAGCTGGGCGTCTGCCTGTCTTGACTTGCATGTATCTATCTTCGGCTTCTACCGCAGCTTCATAGATTGCGATGTCAGCATCCTTTTTCCCCCACCTCTTTCGCAGACAGGCTCGCGTTTCCCAGGTCTTCTGAATCTCTCCGTTGATATCCCAAGCAATCAAGACATAAGTCGGAACATCTCTCCAATTGTCCACAAATTCAGGATTAATGCATTCCAGGTCGTGCCGGGAGACGCGTGGCCCCGCAGCTTTCCATGCAACTCCAAAGATCCCTCGAATGTGACGCCTGGTATACTTGGGCTTGCCGCTATCCGATAATTCGTCTCCGTACCTGTTCTTTGGGTTCGAGACCTGCTCCTTCTCAGGCCGACTGTCCTCGTACTCTGCTGGAAACGCCAACCCTTCTAGGCGATATCTCGCACCACTCTTCTTCCCATACATGTTGATATATCTCCTGGATCTGCCACCAGACCACCCAACAGATTTGACGTCTTTGCCAGGCATTGTTCCTGGGGGCGTATACAAGGCCTTATCATGATCTGAATCAACAAAGACGCCAGAGTCGGCGTCGGATCCATAGTCGGAGTCATCGTCAAATCCGTCGGAGTCGGCGTCAGATCTGTTGTCGTAGTCGGAGTTGGGCTTGGGCTCGGGTTTGAATACCCCATCTTCGCCGTCCTTACTCGTGTCCTGCGGTTCAATGGACTCCAAAATGACCTTTGGTCTTTTATTGCTCTCTTCGGTAGCTTTACCACTCGATGAAGCTTCGGTGTTGCCTGAACTAGGATCGTCCGTGTCGATTTGCATCCATTGAATTTCCTCGGCGGTCATGGCTGCCAGCTCCTCATCTTTCTGTTTTAGAGTTTGTTGCAACTGGGCAATTTTATGCTTATTTTCCGTATTTTCTATCTGCTGTAGCGCGCGTAGTTGTTTCTGCATTCTATCCCGACGTTGCTGCCCCAAAGTAGAGACCTTGCCAGTAGGTGCCATTTTTAAAGGAACAAAGAAGAGTGCTAAGAATGGAGAAACACTGTCGGTTTATTTATTTTTTTCTGAGGGGGAGTTTGCTTGGATTTACGAATTCCTAATTCAATGATATATGTGCGTTACGATCAGGAACACTACTATTTTATACCGTCACAATGCGGCCTAAGAAATATAATTAAATGAACCGAAAGTTGGCTTGCAGTCGTACCCTGGCCCATCGTGTCCCATTTCTTGACCACCCGCTAAGTTAGAGCAGGGACCAATACTTGGCACACACCCTGCAGAGGGAGGGACAATGGTACAGTGGTTTAAGGGCGAGAATACATCACAGCTCTGTAAAATTTCTGTTGGAAACAGTATTAGTTTCAGGAGTGATTTATTCGCTTCAACATACCTCAGCCTTTTTCTTGTCAGTGCTGTATGGTTTATCATCACCTAGCGTATTCATGATGAATTACTCAGAAGTCGGAAGTGATGAGCTTAATGCAATAGCTCTTCGCGAGCTCGCCCGCCAACCTATCAACCAGGACATGATCGCGTATGTCTCTAGCTTCGCAGCCATGATTACCCAGTGTGGTCCCTCGCATACCGTACTTCGAGAAAATATTTCGTCCACAATCAGAAAGGCACCTGATGATAGTAGCTCCCTTATGTCCTTGGAGAACTTTGTCTCTGTTCTCATTCAGGCGTCCGGGACACAGGTCACTACATTGATGGGAGCCCTTGTGTATCTGGTTAGACTTCAGGCCAAACTACAGCCCGGGATAAAAGGTCACCATACTACAAACCATCGCATTTTCTTAGCGTCTCTTATCCTAGCAGCCAAGTATCTTGAGGATAATGCTCTCATGAATAAGCATTGGGCCCATATTAGTTCTGGTGGGGCGAGGGGGCAAGAGACCAGCTTCAGCCTTAGAGAGATCAACCTTATGGAGATTCAGTTGCTTGATCTTCTTGGTTGGGAACTGTGTATTACACTAGAAGACCTATTTATTGTATCGGAGCCCTTCTTGGCTCCTATTCGCGTTGCTATCCAGCGATTTCGGGCTCGGGATTTCCTATATCGATCAACTCCTCTTTAGCTTCCTTCTTCCATATTTATAAAAAAAAATCACTTTCATAAGTGCAAACACTATGACCTTGTTCTTAATTAAAGTCCTATTTTTAATTTCTCTACTATAATTATTATCCTACCCTAAAGCTTATATACTAGGTGGATTGTTCCCTGAGGTTGATCCAGTTCAGCCGTAGAGGTCATCGTCTACAGACGCAACCCACTAAATTTAGGCTCATACCTGGCTCGGCACCCCTGAATCTCTTTCACTTAGCCGATCAGGGGACGGTGCTCTGGATCGTCGTATTTGAACCTGCTTGGGCCTGAAAATGTGGCCATATGTTGCTGTGTGAACTTGGGGGAACGACTCTATTGACTCAATGATGCGAGGTGCAACGCTATCCCCCTTACGTTCTTGCTTTCGAGAACGAGCCCTAAACGGTGCGGCAAGACGATAGCATGCGAAAAGCTTCATGATTTGGTGTTATGGATGCTTAACTGCGGTTGATTTGATGGAGCCTAGGTGAAACACTCAGAGGGGTCAGTTATAGAAGTACACATTGTAACCACCCTGGCCTAGTTTTGGTCTTGTGGCAGCTTTCCCTTCTCGAAAGCGCGGGTGTTCCATAACTTGGCCTTGTGGCCTAAAACAGGGATCGTTATAACCGGGCCAAACGAGGATACTCAATATTTATCGCCTAGTTATGTAATAGTAGGGGTTGTGGAAAATGTCACGTTCGTGTATCAATTACTACTGGGTGGGGCCTTAAAATTGGATATTCCTTTGTTAATTGTTCCCCCTGACGGGGATCACGTTGGAGAGGAAGAAGGTCATTTTTTAGGAGAATACTCTAATTTGGCAGAAACCTCACTCAACCAGAAGTATTCCTCTCATAAGGCCAGGCTAAGTTAAGCCTAGCGCCAGTTTAGGTACTAATTCTAGAACTCAAGCAGATATCACGATACACATTGATTGCGAATATGTTAAGACTTTCCAGGTGAATAAGTGCCTACGTTTATAGTTTAGGAGAGAGAATCAACAGGGGGCTCGGACTAAACGTTTTGCCGTCTCTGCCTTCCTTATCTAACTCCACCGGAAGTTAGCACACTCCATCTTCCATCTTTTAACATCCACCTCCTTACCTAGTGAGTTAGGGGAAAAACGTGCTAGGCTGTTTTGGGCTGCAAGGCGATTCTTTATATATAAAAAAGGGCAAAAGCTAGCTAAGCTCTAGACTTATTATTATCTTTATATATAAACCGCGGGCAAGTACCTTGAAGGCTATTTTTACGCGATAATGTTTATTACTATAAATTAATTAATTACCCTTATTATTTTTTACTTATACTATATTATTGCCTTCAATGACGATCGTGCGAGATACGGTCATCCACAACGGCAAAAGATACAGTTGCTAATGCATGACGACATCAAACTCCCTTCACCTCATTGCCCCCAGGAACGTAGTTAGAATTATGTGATCGCATTCGCTGGGTCTTTTGAATCGCTCTAAAGAAATGCAGTATCTATCTTACATAACATTGTGTCCCACTTCGACCTCAAGCTTCTAGTCCACCTGCACCTACCATCACACTCGGTGCCTCCGCATCAGCTTGACATACATGCCCGTTTTCTTTCGCTGCTCAATTCTTCGCCTCGCTTCCTTTTTCGGGAACCTATATCGCCATCGTCTGAGGTTAGATCGACAACGACAGCACCCTTGGGAATGACAAAGCCGCCATCGCTCGAGGGTGAGTCAGTGACTTGAAGGTCCTCAGAGATAGCATTCTCCTTGACCGCATAGAGTACTTCGCCTCGGCATAACGGACACAGAAGCCGTTCCCATGGGAGAAGGTCAGGAAGGCGTAGTTGAAGCTGCCCTTCGACCTCTGTGATGCGCTTGCCGTCGTCGTCTTCGTCGTAGTCATCGTCGTCGTCATCACCAAGGTTGGAAAAGTCATCCAAGGCCCTTAGTTTGAGTACACACGTCTTGCAAAAGGAGTGACCGATGAGAGTCGTTCTCCCAGTCTCACAGGTAAAGTGAACTGTCGGCTTCTCCTCCCAGCAAATGGCGCATGTGTCCCCGCAGAATTGCTCCATGAGGTGTTTGCCCTTGAGAGATTCACCCACAGCGCAGCGACTACAGAAAATCTATGGACATCTATTAGCACAAAGAGATCGATGGCATTCGTGGAAACATACAGAGGGTGAACGTTTAGTACGGTACTTCGGGCCCGACTTCAACATCTGGTAACACCGACTGCACTTGGCTCCAAGTACTGGCTTTTCGTCGATTCTTGAAGATGACATCTTTTGGAAATCTCCTAGGAGAAGCGAGGAGGTGGGAAGAGATGGTGGAGATGATATGGAAGAGTGAGTTGGAGTAAAAAAGAGGAAGAGAAAAAGATGAGGGAGGAAATGGGAGGGCAGTGACCTTATATACTAACAATCAGCCGTCTGGTAGAGCCGCCTACATCTCGTGACCACGGATTGCATTTCTGCCAAAAAGTGAGAACCCGGAGGCATCCAAGAGCGACATCTTGTCCTCTGCACCAATAGGGCGCTCTGATCCCAATGAGTGCTATTCCGCAGGTCTAACTCGCTCACTGGATCATGATGCCCAGCATTGCAGGTTCCAGGCCAAGCCGATGACCTGAGGGCATCCTCAGCCATCTTGTATGAATTACTAATGAACACCGTTGCCGGCAAGGGGAATGAGTTACTCGACGTATAGCCGACGAGGAACCCTATCCAGCCTCGAGGGGCTTGTCGTTAAAGCCGGTTCTATCGTAGCTAAGCGTCGGCTATGAGGGCGTACGCTTTACAGCCGAAGGCTCGGAGGTGTGAGAGGTCTGGCTTTGACGTGCCTGAGGGGCGGCAGTGCTTATAAAGGAGCTCATAGGGGGACTTCTTCCCTCTCCGAATCGATGGCGTGCGATTATATACGTATATAGCTGCCTTCGTTATCTCAGGCCAGAGGTACTCCGGGGGTTTGGCTCCTGCTCTCAGGGTCCTGCCCTTCTAGTGAAACCCTGACTTGCAAATGGCTTGAAGGATGCGACCCATAAACCTTGCTGGCCACAATTAAGAGGTGTTCTCTGCCCTTTTGCGAGCAACATCAAAACGGTAGATAGCCCGTCTATGATAAAAGATAGTAATATGATGTCGGAAATTTATTTCGCTACCTGGTGAAATAGCTGATACGTGCATACTTTGAATCTACGTGGCATAGAGCTCAAACTAAGCTGACCTTACTTAACCGCCGCTTAAAGCAACCGACATGGAAATGGAGTCTGCAGCAAACCGCCAGTGGAAACTTCAGAAAGGTACCCGACTTTCTAAGGGCTATTTGGCGCCAAAGAGCAAAGCTCCCGCAAGCCTCTTTAACTTGTTCTTGTTGCGCTGTCGTCGCTCCTTCTGTAGGCTTTTATCTCTGGTCTCCTGTACCTCCATTGCTAGGAGCTCCTCCATATCCCCGGCGCCAAAACCAAGACCGACACTAGAAGATTCATCGCCTTGCATCAGACAACCATCTTTCTCCTCAAATACCTCAGGCTTTGACTCCAGTGTATCCTTATGCCATCCCTTATGGTTTCTTTCACAGCGGAGCTCTTCTATTTGTTGAACCAAGGCTCTATTAACCTGTAACACCTGGTTCAGTTTATTATTTTCTTGCCATAGCGCTATCTCAAAGTTTCTCGAATTGCATTGATGCCTATCGAATATGTCTCGAGTACTCTGTAATAGATTTATTGCATCGTAGAGCTTCTTCTGGGCGCTTGAAAAATCAACAATTTCATTGAGATTGTTTTGGGCAACACCAGAATAAACCTGTGATACGTTACCGATCACGGGTGGATCATTTGGTTGTGCCATCTGTGGTTGAAATACTATCTCTAGGCGAATGGGTGGCTACAGCGGGGTAGACAGACACTGACCATATACTCGAATTGCTAGGCTTCTAGAACAACTCTTCTATCTATATAAGCACTGATATCTAGAGGCTCTCGTATGATCCCGAGGCCTTGAATTTGCCCTTTTTCTGCCACGTGTACACAACCCCCCGCACTGATCCCAATTCTTGTCTTCCATGAGAGGGGTTGGGTGTTGACCTAAGACCTCGCTGGTGGAATGTATTAGAAGTCCCTAAAACAGGAACAGGCTCCAGATTCTGGGCCATCTACCGCTGGAGACTCAAGTCAGGGACCTAAATTGGGCATTAGGGGGGCGATAAATCAAAACTATCGACAAAACCTGGCCTAGGAATTATCGCCGACTGGGTCTACTCGAAACTATCGATAAAACCTAGCCTAGGAAATATCACTGACTAGGTCTACTCGACACTATCGACAAAACCTAGCCCAGGAAATGTCGCCGACTGGGTCTACTCGACACTATCGACAAAACCTGGCCTAAGAAATGTCCGACGGGGTCTGCTCGAAGGTATCAAGAAAACCAGGCTTAAGATAAGACATATTACAAAGATCCATATATATTAGATAAGAGGCCTAGATCCAAACAGCTCTATTCGTGACCCTTCCTATCTCTATCTCTCCTATCCCAGGTTGCCATTTTAATATTTCCCTATATATTCTTTCTACTCTAGGCCAGGGAAGTCCTAACTCTTTAGCGATAGGCTCCCATATTTTAGTTCTATTTATGCGCCTTGATATCAATATTACAATACAGCCTTTACACTGGATAGAAAATAACTTAGAAAGGTGGTTACCCATGGCATAGCTCAAGGGTACCAGCCACGGGTATTAAGGCATGCGGAAAGAAATGATATGCTCTTGGCATCCTATTCATACATATTGCATATCTACGAATATTAATGAATCCTACTGCCCTAGATATTGAGCCCCGAAATTCTCCGTAGGTCTTATTCATTCCTTTCTGGTCCAGCCTGCTGTCTTAACTACGCGCTGGAGCTGGGATGCATATAACTATTTCTTAGATTGTAAAACCTGCAAGCAGACACCTGAGCAAGGCCAACCAATGGAACTAGTTCATGGATATGCGGTGCGTTTTTGAGGAAGGGGTGCTATAAAATTAGTTCCACTCATGGCAGTGAGATATATAGTAGCACACCTTGGCTAATTCGCGATCAGATGCGGTAATAGTGAGAGCTAAGAAATCAATAGCCTCCGCAGACCAGCTCATTGGTTGTTTCGGCCGCAGTGAGGTCCCTGCCGACGCTACAATGTCCGAGTCTTCGCCCATGAGATCACTCATGATGACGCCCATATCCCTTACATCAATCAGCTGGTTTTCTGGAGCAGCGACGGTGGTACAGTTCTCGAAGTTAGCTGCAGCCTGTCGTTAGCGAAAGCCCAAGTCTACTGTAGAAATTGGCATTCACCTATTTTGACCACTCCTTCGATGGTCAGAAGGATATTCGCACGATTCAATGACCCGTGTGTTAAACTTTGCGACAGTAGGTAAGATATTGCATCTAAAATCTAAATCTCGTATTAGATCGTAATTTTGGTGAGTTGAGGCATGAATACTTGGTGTATAATAGCAGCCAGCTGGACTTCGCTTGGTCGGACAACTATAATTTCCTCCAGGGAGATGGCTGTATATTCAGAGATGATATAGAATGAATCTTTGAAAGATAATATTTCTTCTGGACGTAGGAGATTCTCATGTTTAAGTTGGCGAAGGGTGTAAAGCTGCTTTTCTCCGTTTGGCCCTGAGATGCAATGCATTGCGAATAACTTGTCAGTAGCTGGCGTCTTGCAAACAATCGCAACAGGACCGCCTAGTTCCAGATCGTAGGCATATTTGTAATATTTCCATGGCGAGCCCTCCTTAACAGGGACTAGATGATCTCTATTTGAGTCTATAGGGTTGACTGGCAGATTTATGCGAGGCACTGGGTGCTTGCTTTCTCGGTGAGGAGTTAAGGTGGAGGAGCTCGGAATCTCGGGTTTAGATACGCTGCGAGACTCTGAGCCAAACGTCCGGGTCCATTGGGTACTGCCGGGGAAAATAGTTTCACGCTTGTTCCTCTCGGTTGCCATAGTCAATTTGAAAAGCAAAGAAGAAGAAAAATATCTGTAGGAGGGAAGCCTTCATTCCAATACTAAAGCGGCTTTTAAGTGAGCTATAGTGGCCAAGAACTGGGTCGCTTCCGATCAGGGCTCTTTACTTCCAGATTTGGATCGTATTTGTGAGAAGGGTTGTGGAAGGTGAGGTGAGGGAGGGGACCAAAATCTGGCCTCCGGGGGAGAACTTAAACCCATTCCAGTCCCATCCCCCATCTTCTATTGCGTGTTGATGTTCAGCAACCATGAATCAGAATCAGGTTGAGAATGTTGAACAGCAGCTCTACCAGGACCGAGGTATTTCCTTTAGGGGAACTGCACGGATCCGATTTGCACATCTTCGCTTTGGAAATCTATGTCCCCGAGAGCCTAATAAGAAGATCACGGCCCATTTAAAGGAGAGGTTCTCGGGCGAAGGGTGTCTTCGGCTAGAACCAAAGAATCACATACCGGCAATCATCAGCCAGGGAACATTGGATGCCTCCATTGGAGCTTCGCAGAATGTATCCCAAGATGTGCTTCTGGAAAACAACGGAAAACAACCCCCCGAGCTTAGACTCCCGGAGAATTGTACGGTAGAGTGCCTACAAGGGCTTCATCGCGTTGCGGCCGGAAAAGAGTTTCTTCCACGTAGGGACTGGTGGTGGACAATTGACTTGTATCTTGAAGGTACGTGTTTCCTTGTTCGATTTCCGGCTTCGGCTATTGATAAGTTTAGACGCAAGTAAAGACCTCAAGACATCCTTGTCGGAGGAATATTCAAACTCTATTAATTTTTCAGATGGCGAGATATTTCTAAAGTTGCGCCAGTACAACGACGATGCCAACAAACAGATCGGCACCATATTCGCAGAAAAGCGAATGTGGGGTCGACTCAGTAGAGATAAACGCAAAGATCTCAAGCAGTTACTAAATCATAAAGTGATTCTAGCTGGTCTCGATGCTCTTCGTACCCTACCTGGCCTGTTTGCTGGGTTTCGTATCGAGCATCGATTCATGGCAATGAAGTGCCATGAGGTTGGTATCAAGCCTCATCTTGGATGGAATGTACGCTAACCTGGGCATTAGGAAGCATCGAATTATCTCCTACACATTCTCCAGGTGTGGACAAATATTCTTGGGGGCAAGAAATCACACATGCGCCGTGTCGATCGCCAGACTGTAGAGCTTCTGCAACTCCGTGCGCCAGGCTACTCAAGCCACGATGCTTCCGTGGTGTCAAAAAGCTTCCAAAAGGGCACAATATTTCCAGCCATAAGGAACCAAGATACTCGCAAGGCTATTTGGAAAAATCTGCAGTCTCTCCCATGTCTGATACCTTCTCTATACAGCTTCTTTGAAGATCTCAAATATCTTCAACCCCCAGCCAAAGTGCTAAGGCAGCTTGCTGCCCCATCGAAGTATTCGACACGCGAGGCAATGTGGCGCATATTTACAGCCCACGGTATGCCCGAAAACCAATGGCTCCTCCAGACGGGGGAGGGGGAAGCAGATTACCGATGGGTACCGGGGTCCTCTTCTGACCAGTTCGAGTTCGGCTATCAACAAGTATGGCTGTATGCCTGGCGCCACTGGACAGAACTCGTTCCAGAATGTCCAAGAAAAGAAGAGGGCGAGGCGACCCCGATACCTCAGAGGCCGGACCCAAGGAGATGGCACGAGATAGCGAGGCTTGCGGCGAGGCTCGGGTTTGAGTCTGACGAAATTGACCGATTCCTCTCTTTAGACCCAGATCGTGAAATTGCTAGGGAAGCCCTCCTTAAGGCCAGAAACCCCGAGCACTTTGGATATGATGATTCTGATTTCGAAAACTATGTGACTGAGGTCTGTCGCATTTTCAACCTTGCCAAGGAGTTACCTGCCGACAACTTGAAACCCTACTTACTTATACCAGGCTGTGGAGAGAGTCTGGCGCGGAGGTGTGGCCGCGTATTCGACAATGCTTACAAAACCGACCAGAAACACCTCTTTTTGCCGTATCTCCATGACCTACAACATGGAGAGGCAAGTGGGGTGTCATCCTTTGCTATCAGGGTGTCGGTATACTTTGCTTTCTTCGGCCGGCGCCTACCAGCTGGTAACGCACATGAAGGACCCATCGCCGGTCACGCGCGTATATCATCCGGCCATACAGACGAAAATAGGGGAAACAGGTCGAGCCAGGTCCAAAAGTCCCAGAGCACAACCCAAGGACAACAAGAGACTGTCGATGCTTCAATTACAACGCCAGGCACCTCCGAAATACAAGTGATGCCGCCCATTAACGAGGATGCCCCTGCTATCCCTACATCTGGAGAGCTACAGACACTGCCAACAGTTGTCAGTGATACTGACATGATAGTAGGAGAAACGCATACGCAGAATAGGAGCGTCGCTAACAAATTACAGGACTATATACCAACCGACCCTTCAAAAATGATCATCAAGGTCTGGCAAGATGGTCAGATGAAAGATTATCGAGAGCCTGTTTCCATGGTCCGAGACGCGGTGGAGAAAGTAATGTCTGCATTGGATTCAAGAGGTTATAGGTTATTGAACGTACAAGGTCGTGCCATGAGACCTAATCAGGTATTCCTCGAAACGACAAGGAACAGGTCTAATATTGTCATCATAACTAAAGAGAATGATATAAGTCGCCAAATGATGAGCGCCATAAAGCAGTCTCTTCACTTAGATAAAAGGATAAGAAAGCAAAAGAGAAAAGCACCCGGCTAACCCATCTAGCACTGTAGCACCGAAAGTGAAAGCAGGACTGGGGCCAAAACGATAAAAGCAATTAAATAGATTTTTCTCTATTCTGTGAAAAAGTGGTTCTGATATGTAAAGCCTCAACCTAGGCATCGAATAGATTTGCTTCCTGACGATACACTTTTTTCACTTTATGCATTGATAATTATAATCCCAATAGCTTTAAAGTAACCCATTCCAAGTTGTGGTCAATGTTTTAAGGCGTGGACCGATTTTGGGCCTAAAGAGCAACAAAATCGCGAATCTTGGGCCGTCGGCATAATTGAGGGGCCCAGAACTGGGCCTGCCCGGCTTTGTTTTATAACTGAAGATATACGTCCTTCAGTCTATGTATTGTGTCAGGTCTCTGCCGATCGTTTCATGAATGCCTGTCTAAGCAACAACGCACATACCTCAATTTAGTCCCAAACAGCGCCACAATGTCGAATCAGGAGGACCATACCAACCAAAACACGTCAGACTTACCGCGAACTCACCATGACTCACCAGAAACACGATATGCAGCAATGTGCGTTGATGCAAATCAGATCAAAAAGCGATATAATATCGCTGCCGCCGTATTTGCCTGGCTAACGCTCGCTGGTTTTGTTACCTTGCCTAATACTTTCACTTCGCTTCGAGCCTCCAGCTTTCTTACTGATAAAGCAGGTGGGAGGGTTGTCCAGACTACTGTTAGCAATATTCAACTGCTACCACTGGCTAGCGTTTTCTGTTTTGTTGGGCTATTAGGCACCTGCTTTTTATGGGTCAAGTTTCAAATGAACTATATCTGGCTGATCAGTAATTTGTTCCTGTAAATGTGCCACCCCCAACTTCTGTCATAAGCTCACACAACACCATAGGCCGGGAGTTGGACACTCCCTTATTGGACTATTATCTACTGTCGTGAACATCCTCACCACACAAGGCGGGCATGTCTCTGTAACTGCAAAAATTACTGTAAGCATCCTTTCAGGGATATGCGGAAGCATGCTATGTTTGTGCATTTGGTATAACTGGCGGCTGAATAGGACGATTATCCTTCATGAAATAGCAATGAATAACGGTGGATGAAGGCATGTAGAGCAAGTATTTATTTAATGAAGTGATTGGTTTGATAGCTCTAGGGTAGGTTAGACTTCTGGAGGCAAGTGGCTCAGAACACTGAACCACTTCCCACTGCAGTCTTAGGACCTGAGTTTTAGGTGCTGATGAATCTTCTTGTATCTTGCTGTACAAGCTCCATCTAGCTAGTGTGACAGTGGAATTGCCATCCAAAAGCTGCCTTCGGGGGCTCGCCTATCAGTAGTAAATTGGTTTATGATGGCTTTTATTCGTTTCAGACTATTCATCCAAGACGGTACTAGTTCTGGGAGCCGTTAAAGAGCAATCCAGCCTTGGTAACGGGCCCAAATTCGGGCCTGAAATGTTTACCTGGGGTTTCAGGATATAAGTAAAAGCTCCCCTTGCAAAATTTTGGTTCTTCAAATCGAGCCCTCAGACACTAAATATGGGCAAAAAGGAGTGGATGAAGCATTGCACCTCAGTTTTCCTGGCACTCGCACTTATCTGCTCATTGGCACTCGGGATAGAGGCGCTTTCCAACGAACAGAGCGTCAAGTCCGGCATAGCTACCCTACAGGCGGGTATTCCCTAATTTCATGGTTCACCAGGCGAGCCACTAACTCGCGCTTAGCTCCAGCTTTCTACAATTCTCACGGATGATTCCCTCGAAAGGCGTGTCCCTCAAAACCCTGACTTTGGAGACGCCATCCAGACCGCAATCAACCAGTTTCCGGGTGCCGTGAGTCGCGTTCAAAGCGCGGCTGGCAAGGCTGCTACATCGATCCCTGACATTATCAAGGGTATTCCTGGTCAGGCTAAAGACATTCCAGATCTTATCAATGGCGTTCCCGAACTTATAGAGGAGTTGTTTCCAAAGAACTGCTCCCTGGGAACAGGGCAGTTCTGTATAGGACTGTCTAATAACATCTCCTGCAGTGATTTGCCACTAAATATGACTGATATTATCCCGCAAGACATTGTGGAGCATCTTGGTGAAAGTTTCGACAACATCAGAACCCTCAACATAGCCCTTGCTAGGGTAACGGCACCGTATCTACGAGACATGTTGATCCTTGGTATGGTCTCCATGTTTGTGGGTGTTTTGTTCTTTATAGCCTCTCTTTACGGCTGGCTCCCTTGCTTCAAAAAATGGGTCGTTAGGCCGGGGATACAATGCGCCGTAGTTCGTCTTATCTTTGGGTTGGTACTCAGTGTCCCCTTCATGATCCCGACTATCATCCTCCACATTTTGAGGTACAAGCTTGAACATGTACCATCCTGGATTGAAGTGCAGCAGGGTAATGTGTATGGACTTTGTGTGGGTTGCCTGTGCTGTTCCTTTCTTGTCGTGATTGCTGGGGCCCTTACACCATTTTTGGGTTCTTAGCTCACATTCACTGCGCTTTTGCGTCTTGAGAATAGAAAGGAATTGGACTCTTACTCCTATACATCTTTAGATACAATATAGAACCCAGCCACCTATTCTGTCCTACCGGTGAACCTTTTTTTTACAACTGCCGTTTCGCCTATGCACCTCCATTGCCGTCCTACGTGTGAACGGCTTACGGCAGTCCGGACAAGGGAATGTACACTTCCTGGACTTCTCACGACGGTGTCGGGACAGGTTCTTATCATTAGAAAATCTACGTCCACGGCAGCCATGATCCCAGCACCTCAAGCCGTGATCATCACTTCAAGTAGAATGTCAGAATGGTCAAACCAGGGGGTCATGTATTTGTTCGACTTACGTATTAGCCAGTAGAACCTCGGAGTTCTCAGTGGAAAACCCTTGCTTGTTGGAATATGCAGATGAAACTCCAGACAGCCAGGCAGGGGAAAGGGAGAATGGCTCAGTCGCACCCTCTGGGAAAAAGAAGGTTGTGGGTTGAACCATCTCCCATCCTGGATCAAAGGTGATATTGTTGAATAAATCGGAAAATGTACCACTGTTGAATGTAAGTTTCATAAATGGTCAAAGAAAGGGGAGAATACACACCTTAGGTGGCCATTTAACCACCATGGAGAGAAGCCAGGCCCCGATCCCATGTCGTTGAACTGAAAAGACGATGGCCAGAATGGAATCGTACTCCCGGCGTCCAAGTTGAATTCCTGAAGAAATTGAGTCTCGTCAAGCTTCTGTGCTGGCGGGAATGCGATTTCTCGAGGAGGGAAGTGGGAGTATGTAGCAAGCTGATGCCCCGATGGTGGCATCGCGTTGCTTGCCATTGGAATAAAGGATTCCGAAAAATTTGATTGCAGTGTCTGGACTTTCTTTTGAGGGGATGGTAATGTCGAGTGTTGGGGACTTCAGAAAGACTAGAAACAGACGAGGGGAGAATCCTCTTTATAGTTCGCGGCCTATTATGATTGCTCATAGCCACGATATTGAAGCACACAACTTAAACTTTTGAGGACTGCCGGATGGACGAGGTTCCGAGCAATGCCCCTGAGCTACATGCCAGTTTTCCATGAGCAACAAGACGCTCCTGACGGCCATGCCCGATGAGTGTCACTTCCAGCTCCCCTAAAGGGACGAGATCTGCGGATAGCCACTGACAAAGACTAGCCAATCCCTGCCATAACTAAGGCTTATTGGTAGCTCTTAGGGGGCAGGGCTCAGCCTTAACCCCTGTTGTCATGTATCGCCGGTGTTCTGTTTAATTTAGTATGTGGTCTACCACAAACTCGAGGATTCTAAGTCTGCCTTGCATGGTATTCTTGTTTCGTGTGCCTCAGCTGGCCTGGAAGCTGATTCTGATCTCGGCGTTAAAACCGTATTTGAAATAGTTTAATGGAACCTTTGTTCAAGGTTGGGTTACATCAGTTCGAGTTGCCACGCAATGTGATATTGAGACCGCAAGACTCCCCTGACTACGTGTGATGGAACTCAGGACTGAGGTATCCAATGACGCTCCAGTATCTGAGGGACTCGACGAGATTTAGATATGAAAATGACATGATACACTGGGAATCTCACCCACGTCGGACAACCAGCCAGGCACACTTCGACGTATGATGCTCGGAACCTTGAGTTTCCGCTGACACTGCCTCATTGAGCCTTTCCTACTTTGGAGCCAACTCAGAACAGGAGTAAGAACAACTCGGAAGTTTGCAGTCAGTAAGTAGTTCCCACGATTTTATCGCCCTGAACAATGCTCCGGTACTATCAAATCAACTCCTTGGTCATTCTCGCGACTCTGAGGAGTTCTCTATCGAGAAATAGTCCCATTCAACACGGGAAAGACATCTCCAACTCTCTTGTGATAGTGGCGGTTCCTGTCACTGTCAGGCCTTACGTGTTTGATACCAGGTTCCCCAAACACCGACTGAGCTCAATTGTAACGGCAAGGCATTCTCTCGTCAGGACATCTATAGATAGCGATTACGGAATCAATGACAGCACGCACAAGTCACAGCGAAAATAGAAGTCTGCCTCGCCCGGGG
The DNA here is from genome assembly GCA_003946985.1 of Fusarium duplospermum. Taxonomy (NCBI): domain Eukaryota; kingdom Fungi; phylum Ascomycota; class Sordariomycetes; order Hypocreales; family Nectriaceae; genus Fusarium; species Fusarium duplospermum. Next base: position 9,220 of record NKCI01000315.1, on the reverse strand, counting down.
CGTAGCCACCCAGAAGTGACGCGTGTGTTCCCATTGAGACCAACAATGTTTTGAAATGTCTCATGGTGGATGCATCACTGATGATCGTGCTGTAGGCTGCGGTTTGTCTGGTACCCAACCCCTTTTTATCGACATGTGATGAACTGTATTTTAGCCGACGTTTCTGATAGCCTCCCTTGGCGCCAGTGTGGCATTGTTAATCACGGGTCGATGAGGGCGTCACTAATGGATGAGCTGCCCCTGGGCCGTGTGGGTTTAGTCAACGGCCCCTTAAGCGCTAACGCATGATCGTGTGTGTCTAATAATGGGTGATATTAAACACGTGCGTAGGAATCAGGGGTAAAGCCAAGGCATTCTCCTGGTCGGGCACAAAGCCCCATTCGAGACACAATGCCTCGTGGCGAGGTACTTAAGAATCGGGCGTCCCTTCTATCGGGGAACTTCAATTTACTCTTCTAATCACTTTCGAATCATCCTCCAGAGCAAACAGTTGACTCCTCCTGGCAGGACACTTGGTCGAAGAACTGTTATCACCCCCAACCTTGAAGCCCATCCCTACGAAGCTCACCCCCCCCCCCCCCCCCCCCAACATGGATTGCGCTCTATTCTGTTCTCAGAGCACTGAGGGGGAAAGCGACACACATCTAAGCCTTTCGGCTCCAGTCCTCTGTTCCCACCAATGTTCGGCTCAATTCTGGTACAGCATGTGGGAGGATGCGGTTTCCGGATTATCTACACTGGCCTCACCACCTGATGCTTTTCCTGACCAGCGCCCACCCAGTACATCCAATGAAGCAGGATACACCGCTTGTGATGAAATCGAATGGCAACTTCCGGCCTTGGACAACAACGGTGTCGAAGTATGCTCAGATGCAACATCAGAGGCACATCAGACCACCAGCGTTCATTCCTCAGTTGACGGCACTGCCAATCCGTTGTTACCGAGTTTAGTCCAGAAGCTCGAGCTTGGGCTAAATACTGGCACAAACTTAACTCTTTCTGGAAACCTCGGATATGACTCGAAGGTGCGGTTATCGGAGCGATTTGAGGCCGAAGATCGTTCCTTAGGTGTGGACGATGGCAGCGGCCTTTACGAATCAGACGACTATGATTTCCAGACCTGCCGAATGGCTTCGGAGCAACCGTCCATTGGCGATGAAACCCAAACGTCTTCGTCATGCCCGAATATGGGGGCCTCACCGCTCTCGCCCCAGGCAGTTCGCTCTTTAGAAACCGACTACGCCGACCAGCCCTTGTCGAATCCTTTTCAGACTCCCGATGCCTGCTCCGATGATACCAACATAGCAGCACTAACGTTTCAAGAGGATAGCGAGCCACGTGAAATTGCTCTAAACCGGAAAATCACTGGCAGTGTTCAGAGGAAGAGAGATTCAGGCGGCATCGGGAGGCAGTCAACAGATTCCAACCTGGTCGCTCCCATTGCGTCCATTGGCCCTATATCTGATAATGATCATGGAATCGACAGCATTATCGAAAGCATCGACAACATCAACCAGAAAGATCGGCCTGTGAAACGCAAGAAACATGTGTCTCCCGGGCCAAGGCCCCACCAAAAGAAACAAAAATTGGACAGAGATGAGCAGGTTAATCTGAGGGCAGAAATAGTTATATGGACTACAGAAGAGCAGGAGCTAACATACAAGTGGGATTCCAGGGAGCGTCTCTGGTTTACCAATACTGACGATCCAGAGATTGTCAAGGTTAACGGCGAGTTTCTTCTTTCTCAAGGTCAAGATATCCGGATAAAGGTTCGGCCAAACGCAGTATTCATGCCTGTGGTTATCGAATGGAAAGGGGGGGATACTTTTGAGGGCTATGATGACGTTGAGGAGGATCGCAGACTCGAGGTTCATTACAGCAGTGTAACGCACATGGTTTTGTATGGTGAGGGAGGAGAAGGCATGTTTTACGATGATATCTAAACGAGGGGTTTATTGTAGGTATCAGAAGAGAATCCGTCTCATCTTTCTTTGCAATATTCATGTGCTCCTTATAGCAATGTTGTCTTTATATCAAACCTTGATCAAATCTAGAGCCGCCAGGATGACTTCTCAGCTTATTCTATGATATAAGAATAGCCCAGAGTCAAGGGCAAGCTCCAAAGCAACAGAGCCAGTAGACGAACATGAAGACAGACTTACCTCCCCCCATGTCGGATGTCGTATCCTGTGTGGGACGGCCTAGGCAGACCTGCTGTAGCACACGGAGCCGCATTGTCACGTTGAATGACCATCGCAATTGATTGGTCTAAGACTTAATAAAAAATGTTTATAGGGTTATTATTAATTCATCTTTAGGTGAATGCATTTCGTGAAGGGAGCACATAAGTATCTTCAATTTATTCCATTATCTTCCCGCCCTCAATTGCTTTCTTTTTCGGTTGTCGGGACACGCCGAGCCTTTTCTCTTTCTGTGATCTGGCTGCCCAAAGACTGCTTTGAGGCCTTGTAGTCGTATAAGTCTGTCTACCGAAAATGGCGACCCACTGATATTCCATGGTTCCGAAGAGCTTTGCTTTAGAGTTATGGCAAATCTTCCATCAGTTTTTAATTCCACGAATTTTCGGAAATTTCCATCAGCATCAAAACTAGTGTCATCCGCAGCAAGAACCTCTGGCCAGCCATTGACAAAAAAATGGGCTGAGCACCTGGATAGGCGATCAAAGAGGAGTGAGAAAGCTGGGTCTTGACGCCGTATAGAGCATAAGATACGACCCGTCCCGAAATGCTTTTCACCAACTCGACGTGGAAGAGAGTCCAGCTCGAAATAGAAGAGGGAAGCTATAAAACAACATGCTACCCTATCAATCTTCTGTGAAAGAGAATCATCTTCTTCAGCTTTGCACCTCAATTCGGGGATGCTGTGAACATCATCCAATCTTGGTTCATCCCCATCGAATTGAATGTTAAGACGGTGATATCTAGGGTATGCTTGGAAGGCTTGTCTTAACTTTGTGTCCCTCATTTTTTCTAAGAATAGACGACACAATCTGGGTAAAGCTCCATTCATCCAGACGTTACGTGAATTGGTGACAGGGGAGTCGTCGTGTGTCTTTGGTTCACCAGTGCCCAACGACACGACAAAATCTGGTTCCTCAAGGAGTGGGAAGGCTGCCGCTGCTGCCGTAAGTGCAGATATGAGAGGGTCATTCTCGAGTGGGCCGGCATCCTGAAATGTACCGACGCCATTGATATGTTGGGGTGGGAAAACTCTAGAGCTTATATAAGATACACTTTCTAGAGAGGCGTTAATTTACATACCCAGGGGCGGCAGATATAGCTCGGGCACTAGATCCTATTAGCTATATCGCGAGGTTTTTAGCCAAAGATGTTCTTACATTTCCCATAACAGCGGTTGTCTATTCCCTTCCTTTGGCCTTGCGACCTGATCTGGCGCCGGTTTAGATTCGTGTTCTCAAGGCATACTGCCATAGCGGCTTTGCTTACCTCCATCATGGTAATTAGAGAAAATTCGGCATTTTGGCTTCTCATCGACTGTTGCTGCAGGCAGCCCGACAAGCGTCCCAGTGACAGTTGCGTTCGAGATGCCTAGCATGCTCCTATCTGAGCTAAAAACTCGCTTCAAAGCGTCCTCCATATTTCTTGATGGGTACAGTCCATCAGTGAAATATGAAACAGCTATATCCATAAGATAAAGGAACGAAGGGAGTGGGGGTAAACTGTCAATCAACAACGGCAACAAGGTCGTTAGAAATTTGGGTAGGAATGGCGCGTTAACATATTTCCGCCGCTGAAACACATGCTTGGCTAATGCTTCAAACTTATCGCTCGAGTCCTCGATAGAAGAGCCGTTGATAAACATGTCTGCAACTATCAATCCCCCTAAGACTGTCAGTAAGCTTGATAGGTAATTGGTAGACTTAAGGCATACCTGAACTGATACCAAAAGCCACCTTAATGAATCGCTGAAGGGGTATTGGAAGTGCTATCCGGTCCTTGATTCGTTTCATAATTTGAAGGGGCATTGTGCCTCTAACACCACCTCCGTCAATACAAAGAATCCCTGCGCCAACAGTAGGTGGGTGCATTCGGATGCATATGTCTTCAGGCATAGCCACTTGACAGAGAAGGCATCGTTGAACGACAAATACGTAAGGATCATCCTTGGATTCCTCACCAAATACACGGACACAGTTGCCGCATATCATATGCCCACATGGTAGGTCATACGAGGGTATGCGTCGCAAGCAAGCCAAACAAACACTGGTGCTATGAATGTTGAGCCAATGGGATTTGTAGTAACTAAGGGTTTCAATGTGAATTTCTGCAGCCAGCTTCGACCCCTGAATTAATATATGGGCGTAGCGTTCGAACTCTCTTCTCACGAGGTTTACGAAATTGCTCTGGAGCATAACGTCGTTCGGCTCTTCGAAGGACAGGGCTCCATGCTTGCTTGCATTTGTGAGACTGCCCTCATAAAGAAGATTGAATACGTCTCCAGGAGCAAAATCTGTAAACAATTTAGATAAAGTTGAAACAAATCTCAGAATTGAACTTACGGTGAGCGCCTGGTGGGTAATTATCGAGAAAGAAGCTAGAAGCAATCACGGGGGCGGCGAACGAGGTCAGTTCTATGGGTGACTTGATGTACGCCAAGAAAGTAGAGAGATGACCTGATAGGTCTATCGCCTGAGGGTTATGTGCTCGACAAGATTTGATGAGATTGAATGGTTCGCCAAGAGTGTCAGAGAAATGCTCACAGGCGCTTTCAAGGAGAGCAGCAAGGTGAGTTGCCGAGAAGAGTGTATGTGCATCTTGCCTCTGACTCCGGATTTGATCCGAGCTGGCCATAACTCGCTCTTTAAGGGACCGGTAGCGTCCTTCGATAGATATCGAGCCATCTGGAAGCAGTGCAATTACCTCAATTGCCGAGATATAATCGAGCACATTCCTATCTGTCCCCATCCTCATTAAAGCAAGCAATGTGGCTAGGGCCTCCCTCTCGCTCTCAGCTCCTACTGGAATTCTTTCAGTCACAACGACCACCCTAGGGCGCATGCTTGGAGGCATTGTCGAGGGAGAATTATGTTCTAGCCATGCAGCCAAGTGGCGTGCAACACGCTTGAAGCCCCCTAGATCGTCGCAGAAGAAGCAATAAACATTAACAAATGGGGATAGAAGCTGGGCGTAGATGCCGCCTGCCGGCCCGCTGAAGCCAAACTTTTCTCTCGGCCTCCTGATCGCTCGCCGAGTGACGTCGTCACCCTTGTTCGCCGAAAGTTTCCCATTCAGCTTCTCAGACAGGTCGCCATCAACGATGACCAGAGGCTGTTCACTGAAGACACTCAAGGGGTCCACATGAAGGTGCACTTCAGCCGGATTTTGGTTGAGGCTGAAGCGACGAGTCCTTCTGACGCTAAAGAGCTCACGCAAAGCAATCGATTTGGCTGCATTCCCGATCAACACAAGTAGACTAGGCTGTTGGACATCGGGATTGGGTATGCAGTCTATGATGGCCTGCACCCGATCTGACACTAAAAGATCGGTGTCACTTGCCCGGGAGCAGAGGCTTAGCCACATAGTACGGTGGTGTCGCGCCATGGCAGTAAGTGATGAGTTGAGACAGAGAATAACTGTATGTAATTTAAGTTTAAAGTCTGTAATTATATATCAAGAATAAAACGGTATCAAATATTGGCACATTTCTGGGCGATACCACAAAGAGGGCCCTATGAGCGCTATACAGGACCAGGTTCTGGGCCGCTACGTAAGGGACCTGAACTAGGACCCAAACCCCAACTCATAAATATTAAGTATTTAATAAAACTCGATTGTTATTGAATTTTATGCTGGATTTATACATAACAGGTTCGACGCAATGGCACGAGTGGATTCTCAAAGCAGTCCGACGCCCCCGTCTCCAGTTAAACAGAGTCTGAAATGCTCCCTTTGCCATCGTCGCCGGTCATCTAGAATACTAGATGTGGGACCAGATGACAGTCTGGATCGCTTTATCTGTTCACGGACTAAATGCTTCAAACTGAAGGGGCTTTTGGCAAGTTTTTCTTCCCCGAACCCAGTCATCCAGATCATCAACTATAACATCAAGGACTGGGGTGAATCAACAAACTTGGGTGGAAATACGACCATGGCCAATTGTAAAAATGGGCCAGCCGTTAATAAAGACCTTCATCGGGCAGCTGAGGCAGCTTCCAACTCTCCTCGGCTGCCTGAGCTTCCGGAAGAGAGCTCCACAGTGGGTCGAGTGGAATTACCTGCTGACTCAATAAATATGTTGATGCAAAAGATAACCCTGAGTGGGATATTCGGCGTGACGGAGAGCCCGCCATTTGTTAATTATGCTACAAAGCCGAAGATAAGAGGATAGGCTATAAAAGCTACATACTATTTTCAACGTGAATAACTATGTATAGTAAAGTTCATTTATGCATTTCTCAGCATAGACCGTGTAGTGCTCCCCAACGTCTTGGTACAGCAGAATATACGTAGGGCCAGCCAATTTAATCGGGAAAAAAACAGGCTGGAATTTGAAGGACGACGACAGGAATAGGTTCGTTGGACAGATAGATACTCAATTCATAAAATCAACCAACATGAGAAACAAATCCTTCATTCGATGGGTCTTGATCAAAAGCGAATATTCATAGTTGAGTTGAAAAAGTTAATCTAGGTCCCTACCCCTTGACTTCCCGCTTTGTCTTCCAGCTGGGCAGAGATCTGTTCAGCCAGACAACTATCTGATAATAGCCCATCACTGCCGTTACCACAAAAGTCCCGAGACGACTATCTGCCAAAAAACCAGTGAGATGATTGTCCAGGTCTTTGTATCTCCAACTCCATTCGTGACCGTATTCAAAGCCGTGGGGGTTGGGAATGAGCTTGAAGACCGGGTCAAGTTTCCAATGCCCGACGTGGTTTTGGTCGAACTGGAAGTGTCTACGCCAAGCACATGCAAGGCAGGGGTTGTGTAAGTAGCACTCCAGTCTTCTATTTGCCCAGACGCAGAAACAGAAGGAATCCAAGCCGAAGCGTCCTCCCATACCAGTGACGAGGAAGTGGGGTCCACTTTTGCAAGTCTTATGGTTCCAGAGCCCGAAAGATCGCCAATCTGGAGATTAATTTCGAGTTGAACTGGAAAAGCTGACTCTAAGCTTGGGCCACTGGATTGGGTGATCGTGGGCTGCACGGTTGTACCGTCAAGTGCCGCCTGATGCTGCTTCCCAGCAGAGCATTGGGAACTATGGCACTCCAAACCCCAAACTAAACCCAAAGCAAGTGTAATAACCTTAAGAGCTCTCATTTTTGAAACTATGATATGAATAGATTTCAGAAATCTTACTTGTTGACTTGACGTGCCGTTGGCCCCTTTAAAGCGCCGCTGGGCATACTTGGGAGGGGGAGTCCCAAAAATGGTCCTCCCAAAACAGCGGAAGGCAGAAAAATGGCACCCGTATATTTACACGTCCTCATATATCGTACGTTCTAACACAATTCGATCCAAGTTCAGCAAGAAAGCCTCTGAGTAGTGATTTCACCTCAACACACCCTCCACAACCATGGAAGAGTTCTCAATCAATTCCTTGATCCACCAAGTAGAAGAGTTCGAGAGAATGAACCAGATGGATACCATTGAAAGGATCACTAAGGAGAACTCCCTTCTTGATAGCCTAGTTGTGGCCTACCAGCAGCGTTGGCTTCGCACAATGGATCTACTAGAACAAGCCCAACGAGCGCTAACAGCCCTCCAAAAGGCTTTTGAGCAGTGTATTGGTGAGGAGATTGCGGCGGAAAGGGACTGGTTAGCATTCTGGGGAATTGAAAGAGACAACACCGGGCTTCATCGACGTAAAGAGGGAGGCTGGGTGTAGTCTCCTAATCTTAGTAACTGTCAGGCGGCTTGCCCGCCTCTTTGTCGAAAATTCACAAGTTACATATGGATTTGCTTATATGTGATAAGCGACCGCAATTGGCTAGTTGGGCGCCGAAGACAGGCATGACCCATTCCTGCTCCCATTTTTAGAAACTGCGGGACCCAAAAGGCGGCTATGCTAGGTTCCCTGGACCCCCACACCACCCATCTCAGCCTTGGTCTCCAAGTTCATGGCTGTGAAGCAATCAGACAGAGACGCAATGGCCTTGTTCGCTTCTCTCGAGAAGGCCCCTCCAGTTGCTTTGCATTCTTGAAGTGATGTAACCTTGTCGATCGGGACCATATTTGTTTCCTCCGTTAATAGGCGCTGCAACTGTAATGGCTTCCCTCCAATCCCAACTTTTCCGCCTTGCTTTCGCAATTTGCGTATTCCACAATCGCTGGGCTTGCAGCCTCGAAGCATCGTTATGTTATATCCCTGCCCCCCGTCTCACATGGCAACAAGGTGAGCTCTATATCTAATAGGCCAACCAAGGCCCCAACAAAATCGGATCTGTTGGGAGCTGGGTCCAAATCGAGGCTCTGCAAGAGGTCCAAACTTAGGCTTCATCGGTCCATTCCTGAGGACTGAGATGTGTACTATTTTTAGCACAGGGTACTATGTCAGCAAGAATTGGTATACTTAAGGCTTGTAGTGACATTAACGTGGAACAGGCAAAATTATCCCAGCTCAGGGCCACAAAATGTCTCACAACTGGGATCAAACTGGCGGCCAAGATTTCTTGGATTTTCTCCTCACAGATTTCCAACTCTGCACCGACAATACGCAGAGCTCCTCTCTAGACCCAGCTCCTGAAGCTCTCTTTGATTCTAATAACAACCATGATCACCTCATCGATCCAGGCCTTGCGGCATGGTCATGGACTGGGGATCCAAACCCACCTTCTAGCCAAGCTGGGCAGAACAATACTCAAGCTTTCGCTTCAGTGGCAGAGCAGAATGACAAGAGCATTATCTCTGTTCTCGTAGAAAATTTTCGCGGTCTCGAGAGTCGGCTCGAGAGCAAGACTGCGCAGTTCGAGGAGAAGGTTAATACTTTAGAGAATAGGTGAGACAAACTTTCGGAGACAATGACCTAGGAAGAAACTAAGAAAAGTCAAATAGGCTAGAGGAGAAAGCCAAAAGCTTCTGCGATGAGATCGACGCGCATGTACAGGAGCTGCGCGATTGGGCTACTCAAGTAGAAACCCTTCTAGGCCAAGTGATGGAGTTGCGAGACACCTGTCAAGCCAAGAGTCAAAAATAGCGGTTCTTTTTTTTTTTTTTTTTTTTTTAGTTTTTAGGTCTA
>NKCI01000314.1:0-34368 GCA_003946985.1 Fusarium duplospermum | reverse complement strand
TATGGCTTCCACGCAGGGTCTCGAGCTGCAGCTGCAGCAGCTTCAAGAGCAACAACAGCGTATCTTGCAACAGCAAGAGCACCTTTTTTTGCGGCTCCAAGGGCAGCTTTCTCAGCAACACCGGGAGCTCCTTCAGCAGCTCCTTCAGCAGCTCACAAGCACCCCTCCAAGGACCGCCTCGCGGCGGGATCTCCAACGTGCGTCAAAGACAAAACGCAATGTATCGATTCATACGCTTCGATCAGTCGGGTGGAACGATGAGCAGATAGCTACACATCTTTGCCTTCAGCTATGGCAAGTTCAACGCGTACCTACTACAATCCATGATACACCTCGCCATCCCTCTGGCCGCCCTCCCCTACCTATGGAGGCCCAAGTGGAAGAATAAATCAAGTTCGTATATGCCTCTAAGAGACTAAGAGAGGTTGGCGGATGGCTTACCGGCGGTTATCACAGGAACGAGGTTGGGACTGCTCGGTCGATGCTGTCACCGGTGGCCTACGACGGGCCGGCTTGGCGAGACACGTAGCATGCCGGAAGCCTCCGATCACAGAGTTAGCGCAGCAAAAGACACTCGCCTTTGCTACGCACTGCCTCGTCTGAATCCTTTGCGATTGGAAAGTTTTTCCTTGGCCTAAGGAGACCCGGGCTACCGAGGAAGGCATACACGTACACAGTTCACGCACAGACCCGGCGGAGAGCTCGCTCCAACCTGTAGTATTAAATAGCATTAGCGGAAGAAGTGATGGGTATTCTGGGGCGACTTTTCTGGGCTCTCAGGCAAGGGCCCTGGGCTTGATAGGAAACTACTAGCTGTATTGAATATATCGTTGCGATATACCATGGATGGCATCATCTTCATCCGCATCAGTAGCCCTTCTCGCAATCACGTCGAATACCGGTTGGTCTAATTCTTGTTGCTGAAGTGCCAGGAGATGAAGAGGGACGGTTAATCAATCAAGGTGCTAGGTAAGACATCTTGGCCTGCACACGATCAATGCCATGCCTCGGAAGGCAAGGGCCATCCTTCTTTATACCATTAAATCTTCAAAAGTCTACTCTTCTAAAATCGTTTCTGGTTTTAGTGAAGCAGTGACAGCCCAAACACAACAAAGTCGATGCCTAGGTAAACTCATGAGATGTTCCACGTAATGAGTGATAAAAAAATGGAGGCAAAGAAGGAAAAGACAATTCAAGCATCCAAACATCGCCACCAAAACACCTTTTCCTCTTTATCCGTAGCTCCATTTGAACTGATGCTTATCGCATCCTAGGAAGTGGAGAGAGCTCATTCTGAAATCGCGAGGCATTGAGGTAACCCTAACACGAATCTACTCGATGAAATAGGGTATCCTACCCTGGATAGGCTACGTCACTCGAAGGTCCTTGTCTTAGAACAACTCTCTCCTGTAAAAACTTTCTCTTGGCACGCGCTGTTAGCGCGCTGCTAGTGAAAAAAGTTTTCACAGGCCAAAATCGACCGCAAGTGCAGCTGTGGGCCTGACGGGACCTTAACAGCTGCCACAAGAAATGCATTCAGTGAGAAAAAGGGATTTAGAGAGTTGACCTTTCTTCTCGCTGCTTGCTCCCCACGACACTGAGCTTTGCGAGCTCCTGACATTGCCTTCTGGCCTTCTCTTTGTCCTGCCTTTAGCTCCTCTGAGCCCCGACTTTTCTGGCCTCGCGAGCCTCCGACATCATGGGCTTCGCGCCCTCCCCCGAACCTCCCGTCCGACCGACTTCTGCAGCGCCCTGCTGCTCGACCTCCTTGGGCCCTCCTGGGCCCTCCATCTCGACTCGCGGGGCCTCAATGCCCCACTGCCCTTTTCGTAGCCTCGGAGCTGCATGACCGGCCTCTGCAGTCGCGCACTGCCCAGAGAACCTCTTTCTTCCGCAGCTTCGGCTGCCGCCCGGATCACAACCGGGCCTCGACGACTCGTCTCGCTGACTGAGACCACTAGACACAACCGCTGGGTCAAAATGGTACAGAGCTTACCTGGAGACCGTGGAATGAGGGGGCTGCCTCATCCACAAAACAGCGTTCTGGCCGCCTTGGGTTTTTCTCCTGCGAGGGTTTTCCCCAAGGATGCACGGCTCAGGTTGCAGCTACTGGCGATCTGAGAGGAGGACATGGACTTCCTACCTTAGGGTGTGGAAGGCTACTTGATCTATCCGTGCAAGAGAATTCTTGGCTGGAGAGGGACGAGTTCCCGCTGACGGGATGCCCTCTTGAAGTAATGCGCCTTCGTGCCGATTATATGCTGGATGAACTAGATGGAGGCGCTGCTGGACAGGATCTCTGCTAAGATCAACTGTATTGATGTCCTGTGTGACGTGCTTCATCGAAAACTACTGTAGGGCTGGCTACGAGTAGAGAGGTGCCTTTTTGGGGGCAATGAGAACGAAAACAGCTCGAGCATGTATACGGCTCCGATCCAAGAGGCCTTGCGGGCGATCTGAGTAGGACTCAGTATGGCAGCGATTGTATTTAGTTTAGCTCAGCACGTCCTGTGCTCCCTTAGGAGACTTCTGGGGCCTCACGGCCCCCCGGACGAAAAATATACAAACAAACAAACAAACAAACAAAAATCCTTGTCTTAGAATGTGCCACCGACACGACACGACACATCGATATCGATTCCTAGACTACATGAACAAAAAACGAAAAAAAGAGAAGAAACCCTCTGTTGGCCACACCATCATAATATCTGACTCTCATATGGTCTTTAGCAACGAGGTTCGCTGCCTTTAATGGACATCTCGATAGGGTCCATTGCTGCATGTTCTCCCGGCACGAAGTGACGCACTTGGTCTTGTTCTCCTTGCAATAGAGTCTTGGCCGTCTGAAAAAGGGGCAGCAGGATGTTCTCAACTAAATTAGTCGGCAGTTCTCGTGCTCTACAAACGTTCAGCGTCTCAATATATTCCCTTTGAGATGAAAGATATCACTCACTCCTCGTGCATTGCCGAAACCCTGCAGGCAAGCATGTCAGAAAAAAGGGCAAAGCAGAAGTTCAAGGTCGATACTTACTGTTGTACTACTTCCCTCATTCTATCCAACTCAATCGTCAGCAGGAGCGGCGACCCGGGGGGGAGGGGGGAAGGAGCCGAAGGCGACTACGTACTGCTGAACCAATTCCCTCATTCTGCCCGGTATAATGGTTAGCATACAGAGGCAAGAAAGCGAGATCACTCGACCTATCCAAGTACTGACGTTTTGTCTATGTCATGAATTCTAAAGAAATGAAGTGTCAGCGCACGATACGTCAAAGTGAAGCTAAGGCCAATCCAGAGGGGAAGGGTTTTTTTGTTGGGAGAATCACTGTTTGTTTTGTACCCTGGCAATCTCAATAATCTGGCTCATGCACTGCTCCAGCTCCGGATGATTCTGACACGCATTCTCCTCGCCGTAGTCGCCATAGTCGCTGACAAAACCGTCGCCATAGTCGCCGACAAAGTCGTCACCGTAGTTACCGACAAAACCCTCACCATAGTTGCCTCTACGATTTGCTCAGCTCGTGCATATCAGAGAGGCTCTCCATGCTGGTATAAAACGAACCTTTCGTCTTGATAGCCGGGACCTTCGTCTCCTGCTGGCTGGTAAGCTGGAGACTGCGGATCAAGCCGGGCAACTGTCCTTTGCCTCAGAAGAGTCGACTGGGGTGGGCCCGCAAACTGTCGGTGCTGTCGGTGACGAGACCAAACATTGGGTCTGCATAGCCTCCGGGCTATCCGATACTGGGTCGTGGTGTATGGTTGCGCACGAGAGACATGGGCCCTATGGCGATGTCTTCGCGGAGGATATTTCATGATGAGACGCGCAGTCGAAATTGGGAATAAAAACGATGATTAGAGAGAGCGGACATGAGAAACTGCGGGTGAAATTCTTCGATCATCAAAGGTGTTCGGCAGCACTCGAAATATACACCCACGGGCCTGGGACGCTAACGATGGCAGCGACCGACAGGTGCAACAAGGGGTAACCACCGAGGTCCAGCCCGATGGGAAATGGCTCTTGGCAGGCTCGAACAGCTGCCCATGCATCATTCCATTACCTGCTCATCTCTGTTGCTCAGATCCAGGAGGCAAGAAACGGCCACTATTGTTCCCCGGGCAGCCGGGGCGGGTACTAGTTAGTGCTAGGCCGGCCGTCCGTTGCGCGCCGGCCGATGATTGATTGCCACGTTGAAAAGAGGAATTGATGGTCCTGCCGCGCGGGGCTCGTCTGGTGCGCCCCGAATGGAGAGGTGCCGAAATTAGAGTGGATCCAATAGAAGCTAGAGCCACTTCGAGTGCGACAAACGGACCTGATCATCACGTCGGGAATCAGCTGCAATAATGTTAAATGTGGCTACAAAATGACAAATCGATGCAGATGGCCCGATAATATTGAAATTGATAGGTCACTTAGATACGAAGCCGATCGGAGGGACTGAATTGGATGCAAAGGGCGCGGAAATCACCTTTTGTTTTCCCCACTGAAAAATCCAAGGTTTTCGCTCTTCGTCAAAGCGCCGAAAAAGGGATCGGGTACGACTCGTTCCTCGCTTATTCGTTGACAGGAACGGATCCTTCGGGACCGTTGAGTGATATACCACCCCGCTGATCCGTGCGGGCTCTGCAAGGATTCAGGTCGGCTGCCATTCCTGCATGTCCATATCTGCACGACATGTTCCGCACGCCATAGCTGCATGGAATACCTGCATGATCGCGCCGTCATGTTACTTGCTCCCATGGCGGAAAAGTTCCCCAGACGTTCCAGTAGCTTGACCGCGAGGTCAAAAATGTACGATACCAAAATGCAAGCCCTGAAATTGCCCAAACCACGCGGCGCTACGAATCTGATCCTCTCAAATGAAGCCCCTATGGGTCATTGAGCGGTTGAAAAGGGCTCTCTGTGCGTGACGGAGTTGTGGAGTTGGAGGGGCTGAACGCAAATGGCCAAATTCTAGCGCGAAGCGTGGAATGCAACAGCCGAATGAGCTCTTCACACAGCTCATCCAGCAATGCATCTTTCAGCTGGTTTATCCACACTTGAACCAGCCAAAATGCCAAATGAGCCAATTGCGAGAAACCTGCAATCCAGAAGCCGTTGCAAAACTTGTCAAGCTTGTAAAACCTACTGCGCCCTCAAGCCGACCAATTTTGGCTTATCGGCCTACTAGGGTGTCCGATCATGCACGTATCGAACGTGGTTAACATTCCTGGAAAGCTCACTGTCGAATGTTTGTCCCTGCTGTCAGCCTTGGCGCGGCTCAATGGACGGTGGCTGAAATTGACCTCATGTAGCCAAACCAGAACGTCACACGCACCATTTCGGCCGTAATGTAATGCACCTCCATCCCTGCGCACTGCAAGCGTCTACGTGACAACAAAGCCCACCCCCCTTGCTGGTTTCAGTAGGGATGTGCGCATTTCATACAATGGGATCCATTGCACGCTCATTACAGTAGATTTTGGTCGTGTTGTCCTACTAGGAAAAGAAAAGGAAAAAAAAAACCGTGCAAGTGAAGCGCTTGTGGTCAAAAACGGCTGCGTTGTACCGGTAGTATGTATGTCTGCGGCCGATCATGACTTGTCCATCAAGGCAGAATGCCACTTTTGTCCACGATTTAGGTAATCATTTACATGCATTGCAGGTTTGTCGAGAATCCCCACGTCGCGACACCATGAACGCTCGGGACCAGGCAGACAATCTTGACGCTTCCTCTATTGGCCCTATTCCCAGTCTCAATGACATCGACCCTGCCAACCATACAGTCCGGGAGCGGCCTGAAGACCTTAACCAGCACGATTTGGATTTGCGGAAGAACCAAGAGGAGCTATCCCCGTCTGGCTCGGGAAGGAACTATCTTCGGCTAGCCTATGCCCGAAAGGCGCGTAAGAGCGTTTTGTCAAGGGCCATCGGCCTCGGGAGGGATGGGAAAACTTCCTGCGTTGTATGTTTCTGGGACTTGAATAGCCAGACTTGAGTGGGCACAAAATCCATTGCTGAAAACAATCCTGATGCAAATGCTAAGGTGTGTATTTTTATGTTTGTTTGTCTTTTTATTTTTCTTTCTTCTTTAAACCTAGACATCATCTGTCTTTTCCGGAGCAAATACTGAGAAGTCTTCAGAGCTTCCTCCAAGCGGAACTGGTTGAGAAAAGAGGGCGCACTCTTGACAGCAAAGCTCACAGGCTCGGTCACATATGTGGTGTCCCTTATCTCGTAGCCTACTACAGCCCCTCCGCGCAATGCTGGACTGGTCAGGCTTACGTGCCTTCGAACCAACCCACGCCGGACTGGAATTGCGTTGTAAGCTTGTTTGAGATCAAAGTTTAACTCCGGCTGAAGCTGACAAGGACGATAGCTTGACACTATTTGAGGTTACCACTTATTTGCGGAAGGACGGCCAGAAGCCAAGGTTGGCCGGCTCCTACTGTTGAGGGTCCGAGGAAGCGAGTTGCTCCTGTACCACATATATCCGGATAGGTGTCAGACACGCGTTGTTCCTATAATGATGGAGATGGGTTATCAGAGGATGGAGAAGTGTATATGGAGTATGCAGAACCAATAATGATTGATTTAGGATGACGATCATGTCTATGACTGATCTGTAGATGTGTTATCTGCTTCTTGTTCTTCGTTCTCCCTCCTCGTCTCTATATCTGAAGAGGCGAGGCTGCGATACGAGACCTACCGAACCTGCAACAGATCTGTAACACCCCTCTGACTCTTGTGGTGCACTCCTGTGACAATCTGGGTAGAGGCATATGCAACAATTTACGGGTTTTGTAACTCCGTCTCCGGCGCGGGGGGGCATCGTGGCTATAACATCGTCAACGTCCTAGCCTGTCCAGAGCAAATTTGAGAAGCGGATAAAAAGTCGGCAATGTGCAGTAGTATATGCCTGATAAATCGAATTGTTTGTGCTGTGCTCAGAAAGCTCGCCGTCTTCCAATGTTGTTTTTAATGGCGACGAGCATCTCGATAATCCAGGGGATATCCTGTCTCATGCGCTCGATTTAGATCAAGGCGTGCTTTGTCCACCATCGTGCTGGCAATGGCCGTGAATAGCTCCTTGAGCCCCTCGATCACACTGCTCCCCAATCTTCAGAAGCTGGTGCTGCTGACTGAACCAATTCACCAGCGCCCTCTGCATCGCCTCAGACTCAAGCTTGCGATTGAAATCACTCTCGTCCCCAGGCTCTAGAGTGTCTCTAAGGAAGTGACATAGCGAATTGCTCAGAGCGGTGGCTGCCTGTGTATCCCCGGTGGCGTGCCTGTATCCACGATGCTCATCATCAGACACTTTCCATTCTGGCTTGAAGTCATCTCCAACCCAGCGCCGAACGATACCCAAAATTCCACTCCATGTGTCATGTGAAAAACATCTTGCATATTCAGCACTATCGGTTTCTCTTGGAAATTGTTCGAGGTATGGCTTCGCAGCTGGGCTCCTAAAGGCCGCAAGGTGAGCCAGCACAAAGTCAAGAACTTCGTGCTGCAAGAGAATCGAAGCAGTCTCGGGGACCGTTAGGTGGTTTGTGTCCCATACAAAACCCTCCAACCTCTCCTCAGCCGATCGAACATCCTCCACTGAGCAGTGCTCCAGAGCCTCTACCAGATCATTTCGTAGAGGCGATTTGTTATGTCGTCGAGGCTTGATCATGACCGGTTTGGCATTGAGCCAAGCCACGATGTGTTCCATGACTCGAGGCAGCGTCTTCCCTTCCTCCCTAGTTAAATTAGCAATAAGGTGGACATCGGGGAATCGTAACCCGTTAGAATTGACGGTGCGATTGTACACCTCGTAGTATTCGCGATCGTCGAGGAAGTCTAGGAAGTAGGGCCGACGTGTTTCGGTACGATTGGCAGCTGTTGGCATTGTGGCCGACTTTGGATAACTAAAACAACTCCCGGACCTGTTCTTCTGTGCGGCTCATGCCAAGTGACTCCGACATGTCTTCCCAGTCTCCCGAGCCAACGCTGTTGAAGGCGTCCCCTAGAAGTCGAGACAGGGTGTACAACATGGTGCGGAAGTTGGTAAACCAGAACTGAGGCATCGAATTTTGTCAGCTGTTGGCGTTCGGATCTAAGTTTCAGGACACTTGGCTCACGTCGTCGACTCTGCAGCTCATCATCCAATCCCACGTTGAGATCCGGAAAAGAGCACGACCAACGATCGTGTCGCACCATTGGGTGGTAATCTCCCTCCAGCGCTTATTTCTCCAGATCGCAACCAAACGGCGTAAAGGAACTCTGACATCACTCCCTAGCTGCAGGGTGTCTCTCATCTCGCTCTCCACATAGGCGGACCTCTGCTCGAAACGTCCCGGATTCTGGGATGAAGCTACCGCAGCTCTTTGCCATATCTGGCCATGAATATCGTGATAATCTAGGTCTAGCGGATTAACCCGGAGCTTCGTGTTCAGGTTCAAGAGTGTGATCCCTGAATTTTGGATTAGCCCCTTCGTCGAAAATTTAATCGACACTTGTATGATCCAATAACTGCCATGGGCGCGTTGTAACTCACTTCGGTCGTAGAACTCACTTCGGTCGTAGAACTCACACGTCCACCATAGCACATTCTTGCCAGCATTCCTTGCCTCCACGTATGACTCTAGAGCCTTGATTCGATGCTGTCCAGCCATGATTTCCACCAAGCTTCCATTGTTGACAGACAACCAGTCCTTGAAGAACGGCGGCCTACTGATTGAGCCATGGCCATTCGTCTTGTCCAGTCCAAGGTGTCTTATCATTCTCAATACCTCGATTCTATCACAAAGGACC
The DNA here is from genome assembly GCA_003946985.1 of Fusarium duplospermum. Lineage (NCBI taxonomy): Eukaryota > Fungi > Ascomycota > Sordariomycetes > Hypocreales > Nectriaceae > Fusarium > Fusarium duplospermum. The sequence goes on along the minus strand of NKCI01000314.1, from coordinate 25,592 downwards.
AGAAGGCGATTCTCCTTGGCGTTACGATTCAAACCTTCTCTTGAGAATCTCTCGTGGAGGTTTCTCACTTCATCTTTATCGATCCGCCGGTTCTGTCCCAAGCTCCAATTAGCAGTAAGAGCGTCGACGGGCATCCGTGCCGTGAGCATCCAAAACGGCCGTGCCTGTTCTCGGACAGATTCCCTGATTTCGAAGCACTTCATATTGGCGGTGACCTGCTCTGTACCGACCGAGCCGTTGCCTTTCCTCTTTCTTGACTCCATCTCCTGCGCTGTCGGTGTCGCTGTCGTTATATTGAGCCAACTAATGGTGGCGCAAATGATTTGTTGTGGTCGTATGTTGGCCGGGTCTTCATGAAAGAAGGTCAGATGGTACGCTGTTGCGTGTACAACTCTGTAGGCTATGCTTTTTTTCCGTTGAGATATGAAACCATATCTGGGCCGTGGAAATACAAGCCTTGATTTGTACGGTAGGTGGTTTATATACTATTATGGCATGAGAAAGCTCAGAAAGGTTTATGGTTAATCGTCTAAGATGGAAGAGTAGGAGTTCGGATGATTCTGGACCCAGCGAAGCGTCGGGAACGAGTACGGTATGTTTGTTTCAGGCGTTCGTACAGCCTGATGTGGCTGGCGTGGACATACAACTGTGGCTTGAATCGGAATTTCAACTTCTGGCTAAAACCCGAAAGGGACGTGTTGGAACAGGAGACCGGTCCCTACGGTCCCGCCATCAGACCTTCGGAACGTCTCTTTCAGTTTGTGGGGGTTGATGAAGGTTTAAAGGTTTACAATTTGAGATGAGATGTCGCGGGCGTCATGGCTGTGGCTGATGGGCGCACGGACCATTGAAGCGTTCTGGAATTGCGTTTAGCGCACGGACCCTAGCCTAACTCAACAACCATTGATGATGTTGAGACTGTCAACCTAGCACCGATACATGAATGCAGACATCGAACAAAAGACCAGTGTAGATTGAGGATTAAAAAGGAGCGTGTGTCTTTCTATCTAAAGGAGCGACGAGAGTCGGTCTCTTTATACCCGTGTTCAGTCTGCCGATTCATAGACAGCAGGCTGTTGCCTGACGCTAGTTGTGGTCGTTCACTCTCATCGTGAACGTGATCCTTGCCTCCAACATTAACCGAAGGTCTCCGGAGCCTGACAGAGACGAGGAAATACCCTTGAGAACTATATAAGAAATCCAAGCAGTATAGAATTCTGGCAGCATACGTCACACTGAACCCTCCCTCCGCCGAGAACCCGACAGTCCATGGACATGCATGGCATGCTGCCGATTCCGAGCTGTCGGGATTTCAGGAGATGGCATGGTCCTATTCACCACAAACGCTGGCCCTCATAAATTCGTTTCGTCTCCGCGGCTAGGTTTTCGAGCCTCTGCATCGCATCTACCATAGCCTGGTCCAGATGGTTGTTGATAAAGTCCTGGGGCCGTACGGGGCTGAGAAGCTTGATGCCTCGAAGTGTGGTACACCTGGACAACTGCACGTAGAGGCTGGTGAAATCACATTTGGAGGGTTCGCCATTCGTCATACGATTCCCCCTCAGCTCTAAGAGAACGTCGGCAAACGTTTTGGACTGGGACTTATAGTCGGTAAGAGCAAAGGCGGGGACAACTGGCAGTCCCCGCCGGGTGCATTTCGTTGACAAGAACCTGAAGTGGGAATCGGTCGGATCAAGGATGTGGGTGACTGGGCGGATGAGCACCATCTCCGCTGGGAGGATGGGGACCGCCAAACTCGCCGTCTCGCTCGACTGCAACAAGATGCCAAGCGGTGGGCCAAAGTGGATGGTGACGTCGTCCGCAAGATGGTATCCCGGGTGTTTCGGATCGGGGATGATGTCTGCTGCCGTAAATTCTGCGCCGTTGACAACCTTTAATCCGGTGTATATGTTCTTGTTGACAACCACAGGCATCCCCTGGGCATAGAAGAAGAGGCCCGGGGCCTTGCACTTAGAGTCGTCGCCTTGCTCGATCGCCTGCGCGATCTCATACTGGGATAGGCCGGCTCTCCTCCAGGTGTGGGTCGACACGAAGACGGAGATGTGCCTCCCGTTGAAGCGCGCCCAGTCCACGACGGCCTCCATGTTGAGGCTCCATCGGTTACGATTGAGGGGTGTTATGGCGCGCAAGCCGTTACTGAAGCTAATATCGGAGCGGTCGACCAGCTTTGTATTCAGCAGGTGCAGATCCTGCCATGTCTGGGTGCCATGTCGCACCCTGTCCAGAAGAGCGCCCAGCTCTGGGTCGTCCCGTGCGCGAACCTGTTCCTCGAGAAGAACGACGGTCTTGAACATCAGCCAGAGACTAAAGCCGCGTTGGTGAGAAATAGTGGCATGGCTCATAGGGGCGGTGGAGACGGGACCTGCCATCCGGTCTATCAGGAGACTCGTCTCCCGTACTGGAGCGAATTGATAAAAGTCACCCATCAAAAGGACAACAGGAAGACCGCCGAAGGGCTTATCTGAGCAGTCGCGGAGCGACTGGAGACGGCAGCTGGCCTCGTACAGAGTAGCCGCTCCAAGCATGCTAACTTCGTCGATCACAAGGACCAGCTTCTGCTTCCACACCCACTTCTTGGCCTCCGAGAAGAGTGGGAGCTGCTTGTCGGGGGAGCGGCGGGTATCCAGCCCACAGGCAGAATGCAAGGTTGTACCGCCGATCTGCGCCGCTGCGCTCCCCGAGGTTCCCGTGATCTGGAGAAGATGTGGCTGACCTCTCGTCGAAAAGACCCATTTAAGGGCCCCGACAATCCTGGATTTTCCCGTACCGCCCGGGCCTCCGATGTACTGGAGATGTTGACCCGCCGAATCGGGATCTGCAGAGTGTTTGTCCAAGAACCTGCACACCAGTTGGAGAGCCCTTGTCTGCAGAGAGTTAAGGGTATACTCTGAGGCGGCGAGGTGTCCCAATTCGGTGAAGCTCGTCGCCATGTTCACGTCGACAACCATTCGTGGACCCGGTGCCGCCATGGCTCGACTTCGCTGTGGGAGGGGGATCGCCGCATCATAGTACCGGGCAAGCATATCATCTATGTCATCGTTAGGCGTGTGGTGTGAGCCACCCTGCGGACCTGTCTCGATCTCGTCCAGCATCTGGAGATGGAGCATCTCCTGGGCCTTCGCAGCGGCTTGGACATCCTCCACGGACAAGGTCTGAAGGTGGCATAGGGGAGCGTCCTGAGCGCGCCGGATCTGTTGATAGAAGCTATCGGGACGCTGCATGAAAGGCTTATCCTCCTCCGCCGAAGTCTCCTCCAGCAGGTCGCGCATGAAGTTCGTCAAAACCGGGGAGCCTCTCGTGGCGTCGGAGCCTCGCACGGCGTTCTGCAGAGTGTGGAGCACAGCCGCAAAATTCTGTTGATGCTCAGCAATTGTTGCTCGTTCTTCACCATCATCGTCCTCATCAAGAGGGAAGTCTACGTCAACTGTGTCGTCGCCTTCTGACCGGCTAGCCCAAAGCCTCGCGTCTTTACGCGCGTCCTCGGCTGATTTGCTGAGAAGGGAGATATTAGAGACGTGAAAACGCAGCCGGCGACAGAGAGAAGCTTCGTATCTGAGCCATATGTCGGCGATGTCGCCATGGGTGTTGGAAAGGAAGCAGTCCCAAGGCACGAATAGGGCCAGATGGAGAACTGAATTTCTGCTCGGCATGTGAGAGGGAGCTTGGAATCACCAGTGCGGACGAGCAGCGTACCGTCTGAAATATACCGGGTGCTCGTCCCGGTGATCGTCGCTGATGAATCCTTGGAAGATCGGCACAGCATACTCGTGAGGTCGGCGGAGCTTTTGGAACCAGCCATAGCACTCTGGAGAGGGCCCCTCGAGAGAGATGTGGTTTTCGTCCTCGTCCCGGCCACGGTTACGGACCAGACTAACCATGGACATGTAATCGTAAAGGCACATCCCTCTCAGGACATGGCCTCTGTAGGCGTAAGCGTCTAAGCACAACAGGGTCCGGCCGCCCTCCCTGAGCTGCACTGTTTCTGGTGGCTCTTCCCCTTCCGTTTCCTCGGCAGCCTGGCGGCGGAGGTGCCTCCATCTCCGAAAGATCGCCCAATACAGTGCGGTCAGGTTTAGGAAGGACCAGTGCGGGACGTTGGTAAAGTCTGTCTGGTAGCCGAGCATATGGTAACATACCTCCACGGCGGAGAGCTGTCTCTCGGAAAATATCCGATTCGCCACCCTCATCAGAAACTGACGACTCTGGTTCAGCACAGCAGGTCGCTGGGCGCCCTGGTCGCCTGTTGCGGATACGCCATGCCTCGACGCGGCATCTTCGCGAAGCTGTCGGAAGACTTCGGCCGCGTGGGCAATTCGTCTCCACATGGGCGTGTCCAACTTCGTGGCATAGTTGGTGATATAAAATACCATGGCCAGGCCTTTGGTCCTCGTCAGGATCATGGATACATCGTGGTTGTGGCGGAGGCCGACCGCCATCGCTTTGTTATACCGGTTGACTAGCGGGTGGTTGCGACGGATGGTGAGCAGGTTGTCATCGCTCAGCCCCGTCGCATCAACAATCTTCCAGGGCGCTTTGAACCGGCAAGCCGTTCGCCTGTACTTGTCTGCGTCGCGATTTCCGAGGCCCTTCAGAGAATACTTGATGCAAGTATAGGTGTGGGAATGGACCTGGCAGCAGTACGCGATGAAGTTGGACTCGGCGTCAAAGGCCGCAGTGAGAGCTTCGGTGTCGTTCATCACCTCCTCGACCGGGTCGATCGGCTTCCGCTCGTGGCGGAGAGCCTTTCCAGCGTCCTCATCTAAGCACTCATGAAAGACCGAGTCCATGTAGCGCACCACTCGGGCACGGTACTCTTCTTCTCGAGGGTCGGCGATGTCATCAACGAGTGACGGCAGCTCCATGTTGCCGTGTAACCACAGGAGTCCGTGCAAGTGCAGACTGCCACGATCGTTCGTCTCTACCGTTGCATAGTAATGGCTGACCTTCCCAAAGACAGATTGCTGGCCTGTTCTGACGTATTTTTCGAAGAACAGAGAAATTTCTCTGTGGAAGAAGATGGCCGAGCTGACCGGATCCATGGTGCTGAGGGCGATCCTGTCGTATCTTCCCCGGAGATCCGCTAAAAGCTCTTTCGCCGTGTGGTAATCGTGGAGCCGGTGAATGGAGAGCCTCATCTTGACCGGGTTGTTGATGTCGTTGGGGTTGATGGTGATCCAAATCGCGGGCGTACCGGCCCAGATGTCAATTGCTTGTATCCTTCTGCGCATGAGCAGCCGCGTTTCGTTGGAGAGAGGCTGTGCATGGCCAAAGATGGACAACTCACGGAGCAAAAACGCCACGTCTGCGTCCGTCGTCGTTCTCGTTTCTCGCATCTCGTCCTCGGCTCTTTTCAGCCGGTCCCCCGTCAGTGTTGCGTAAACCCGCTCAACCCTCTCGAAAGAGCCCTTTGTCGTGCGCACCATGCTGATGCGGCGGTTAGATGAGCGGAGGAGGATGTTGAAGACCAGAAAACAAAAGACGGGATGGGTGGCAAACCGCCCTCCATGCCGCTGCAGCACGTATCTGGCCCAGTAGCTGAGCGAGTGGTTTGAATGGCGGTCGGCGGCCTCTGGAGCTTGCTGTTGCTCGCGGTCCGACACGTGCAGCGCCTTTGGGCCACCTCTCCCCCAGGGGAAAAGCTTCGGGAAGGTGCGCGGGAAGAAGTCCTCGTGCAGGCTGTCCGCAAAGTCCGCACCTCGTTCCACCAGGATGAACGGATGCCCTCCGGTTCCTTGGACGTGCATGGCGCAGGGCTCAGCCTCATCGGTACCTCGAGTCCGACTCATCTGGAGAGCATCGGTTAGGAATGAAAGCTTATCGGCCTCTTCAAAAGCCGCCGGTCCATCAAGGGGAAACATTCCGGACGACGTCGTCTCAAGAATAACGTCACCATCGCCGTCGGCATCCTCCGGTTCTGGAATGGAGGTACGAGGATCCCCGGGCAAGGGAAGGTCCTGTTCGTTCGGCAGAGTGCCCTCGGGAAGGCTGGAGTCGTCGCTGGAGTGAGCCTGCGCCGACGCAACAATCTCTTCAATGGTCGTGAACCGGTTCTCTTCCAAACCTCGATCGGTATCTGGGACTATGTGGTCTGTCTGTGTCTTCTCGGCAACGGACGGCTCTTCCCGCTGCATGCTGTCCATGATGAGGATAGGTACATCCGAGCCGTCTGCGTACCGCCAGCCATCTATCTCGCCATGGTCGATCGTGACGTGTTCGTAAAGCGGATTGTTTTCCTGGAGCCACGAAAGCGCGGCCCGGACACGGGACTTACGCACTTGGAGAAGATGGCCAACGTCTGCAGCGCCAGGCTTGCTGGAGCCACTCCAAGAGACGTGGATGTTCTCGACAGTTACCAGAAGAGGGTGAGGGAGGACTGTGGCAACGAGGTCCTCGACCTTGTTCGGAAAGACGACGATATGGCCCTTCACATGCTTCCGGTAGCTGAGCCCCGACGGGGTCTTGTTGTCAACGGTGAACTTTGTGATGTAGCCGAAGGAGGCCTGCAATGCAATCAGCCTCTCCTCAACGGGAGACAGGCCGTCGAGCTCTTGGGGATACCGATGCTCGCATCCGATGTACATGTTGTTGACCGCACAGGTCTTCGGCAGTTTCCCCTTCTTCAAAGCGGCATAGCATTCGTGGCAAACCATGGCCTCAGCGTCGTCGCCAGCAGGGAAACAGTCCCTGCACTCCTGGAGCGCTGCAGTGGCCTGTAGCAAGGAGGGCGTCAAGTGCCTCCTCCATCGGATCTTTGTGAGCCCGGAAGGAGGCTGCTTCCTGTAGCAGAAGTTGCAGTGCGAGATCGGTAGCGTCCTTTCATCTGTGAATGCCTGGTGGAAGGACTGGGCAGTCTCTACCTGGAGGGCAAGTGGGACCTCTTTGCACCAAGATCTTGCTACCGATTCCTTCTCCTTGTCGCGGAAACGAGATTCATGGTATCGCAGAATGGTCTCGAGGGACTTTCGTTGGAGCAGGGTGGTTTCCTGCGACGGCCTCGGTCTTTTCCGGGGGCGGTCTGGCCTCGTGGGCGGCGGAGTCAGAAGTCCTTCCGGTTGTGGTTCCCGAAGGCGCTTTCGGGGAGGCGGGGTCTGCGGGGTCTGCGGGATCGGTTTGGGAATCGGTTTGGGAATCGGGATTTGTGGAGAACTGGAGATCCGCTCGGGAGTCGCCGGTGGTTGTGTCCGGCGCACCTCTTCCGCTCCTCGACGGTCGAGCTCACCGGCGTCCTCTTGTGATCGTAGTCTTGCGGCTCTTTCCCGGAAACGCTCTTCCGTGTGTTGTTGCGTAATAGCCGCAATTGTCCGCCTGAGTTCATCTTCCGGTACCGTGACGGTATTACGCCGGGCCACTGCCTGCGCCCGGTGGCCCCGTTCCTCAGCGCGGCGGCGTTGGATGTCATCCCATGCACGAGCAACCTCGTCAGGCCGAACTCTTATCGGCTCCTTCTCGGGCTGGGCGGGTGTCTGAGATGCTAGTTGCCTGGCGATAGTGGAGCGGGACGATTCTCGTCTTCCACGGGCCAGTGTTTCGGCGTGTTGTCGGTCCAGGTCTTCCAACGTACGCCGGATCTCGTCAAGCGGAACTCTGACCGGCTCTTGACGGAGCTGATGGGTGCTCCGGGATGCCGAGGAGTTTAGGATAATCGAGTGGGGTGGTCCTGATCTTCCTCCAGCTCCGTTTCTAGTACGTCTGCCATCAAGATCTTCCAGCGTGCGGCGGATTTCATCGATCGGGACCCCGACCGGCTTTTCGCGAGGCATCTTACATACTAGCGGCCTCGTCGTAAACGTGTGCACTGAAAGCGGGAAGCAGAGGGCCAAAGCAAACGTGGCCACGCTCGGTATGAAAAGGAGCTGTACGAGGGCCCAGAGAAGATGCTGACACAGTTGACGTCGCTTGTGGCGCGGAATCTCGGCCACCCTGTTTCAGACCATATCATCACGGGGGCGGCGACAGTCTCGTGGCGACACCTAGAGCCATCCTAGAACCATGGTAGCCTCTTCATCATCCAAGGCTAGGCGAGGAGCAAGACACTACGTCAACCGGATCTGCGTGCGGTGTATCAAGATTAGCTTATTTTCATGATGAAGCGGGAGAGCTTAGGGAACCCTTCAGCCAGATCAAGGGAGGAGAAAAAGGAAAGTGGCTCCTCAGATGTGGCTCGTAAATGGTGGCGCATTAAAGGGGCTTAGAAGAGCTCAGATCGCCGAGCGAACCGGGCGTTGAGGGGTTAGAAGGTGCGGAAGGAAGATCCTTCGTCTCTACGTTCCTCAGGCAAAGTGGAAGTGGCGCGTCGATCCTGGTGAAGTTCAGTGGTGCAGGCGGCTCGCACGGACGGTTTGGTGGCCTGAGCTTAGCAAGATGGAGAGAGGGCGCGGAAGGAAGAACCTTCGTCTCTACGTTCCTCAGGCATTCTAGATGAGAGGAGGTGATTTGCGCCACTGGTAATAGCAAGGCCCTAATTGGGAGCTCCACCGGTTCCTTCATTCCATAGACGTAACTCAGCCGTGCATGGATCTTCTAAAACATCATCGATATCCCCCAAATACCGGTAGCTCATTCGATTGTCACTGACCATGGGCACACATACCGACCTGAGGCTAAAATCGCGGACTACCCCTGAAGCTACAACTCCAGCGCCAACGCCATCCTTGCAACTCACTAGAGACCCACCTTATACAACATTGCCCGCCCTTTAGGCCCCCCAAGAGAATGGAGTTGTGTCCCCTGATGGCAATTTCGGGCTGTCCATGTCAGAGAAGCGAAGTGGTGCTGGAGGAGATGATCTCAATCCGAGGTTGGCCAGACCACCAAAACGTACGCTTGCCGACGGCGGGGGAGGACCTGAATGCTCTTCGAGAGGAACCAGACCACTACGTATCGTAGCCCAAATGCGTTTCCAGTTTCTGAGGAGATAGTTGTCAGACAGTACGTGTATTCAGTCCATTGGTAGAATCAGTGTATTCGTGTTGTGTTCGTGTTCTCATTGAGTATCTGCCCCTGATGGACCTGTTTTTAATCTTAAGATCCTTGACCCACACGTGACACCCCATATATTCAACAACATCGTGTTCAAGACTGCCTACCCCATAGTCTTGGCTGGGTTCCGTATTTGAGGAGCAGTAAATGTCGGAAACGTGGATCTGGATCTGGATTATAAACAAGAGACTCTAAACTGAAACACGCAGGAAGCCACCAAAGAAAGACAGAGGCCGAAGTCGAAGCCGAGGCACAAGTCGGGCCCAACGCTGGGGTCGGTGTCAAAGTTCGTAGCAAATATCGGGTGATCTAGCTCGCCAACACTGACGAAGTACACTGGGTCGCTCAACCGGCGAAGTTACGGTGTTGAGCGCGTCTATTAGGAGCGCTGAGCCTTAGTAAGATCTCCGATCGGTCAAGGAGACCGCTATCGAAATAGACCGCAGTCCATTAAGGACGCCATCTCTTTATCTTAGTAACCTCCCCAAGGATGTCTACTGGGGGACCATGGAAGCTCTACTCCGACAGGCATTTGAACAGGATGGGCGGACGCAAGTTACATCCTGTTATGTGTGCCAGCACCGTGGTTTTTGATTTGTCAACAGGAAACATGCTTCGATAGCATTTCTAGAACTATGAGGAGCCGCCATGGCTATGCCAACCTACCCCAACTACAAACTTGAAATATGCCCGCCAGGGGTGAGTAAGTTTCTGGATTGCGAGCCTTGCATAGCGTTCCTAATATGTTGTAAGCCCTCGCCTTCATGGTCATCACCAGAGGGTTTCTCGGCTTGCACTTTTGGATGGGCTCCGTATAACTTATGTGGCCTTGGGGGTCATGGCCGGCGGGCTGTTTGGGCCTCGCAGGCATAATATTCTTTACTGGTCGGGGCATAAGCTCAAGCACAGCGTTCTGAACTCTGTTCTCCTCGCAAACTAGCACTATATCTAGGAAACCAAGACCGCTTGCTCATACACGTAACTTCGGCCAACACAACGGCTAGTACAGGATCTCTCGGAGTTTGGACACTTTCTATCTCTATGCCGGCAGCGATAAGCAACATGCTGGCTGCGACTTCCAACTATGCTAAGTCCGCTAGGCTGTACTGGACCTGCTGAGATGCCTGGTGATGGATGTGACCTCCCAGACTGGCAACTAACATTGGGTATAGAATCGAAGAATGGACGGAGCCTCTTGCCGTTGCCGATTTCGGCGACCGCTTCGGTTACGTCCCAAGCTTTACAAAGTAATATAAGATACATTTCGTCTGGAAAACACCCCCCGCCTCGTTGCATTTGTCATTGATGTTTTCTAGAACCTCACGGCACAATTTGCTATGGTCTGGTCCGACGGCGTCGTTAGGGCAGGACGGTAGCATCTGCATCCCGATCCAGACGTCATCATATGGTGCCTCTTCTATGGGATGCTGGGCGTTGATCTTGAAATTATCGAGCCGCTTGCAAAACGACTCTATGAAATTGACCCTGGACTCTTTGCTTGAACGGAATTTTGCAGTTTCGGGGTGGGTTTCTTTCCAACACACGAGCGGACTGCCGGTGCCTGTTGCCGCCGGTTCCTGTATAGAATGAGAGCCAGTTGCCCTTGTTGCAGAGTCGGGGGTGGAGGCATCCGTCGTTGGGGTGGTCGACTGGGTGCCTGTGGGCTCCAAGCTCCCGGGTAAGCTGATACTGAATAAATCTCCAGAAGTATCCGTTTCGGTCGGTGTCTTTGATGGGTTTGCCGTATTGTCAAGCCCTGTAGATGTGGCCGTCGAATCCAGGCTACCTCTACTCACCGGATGAGAAGTAGGCGAACCTGCTTGTTTTGAATGCGCATTTTGGTTCAGCTGCAGGGTCCTAGGGCAGTGGCCTGACCATGTAGCTGGGGGAACGATCTCCATACTGGCATCATAAGGGACCTTGTATGTCCTTCCGGGGTAAATCTTGTTTATGTTAACACCGGAATTAAGTGCCTCGGCTTCGCCGTAATCGAAACCGGGCAGAGCTTGCCCGACATCCTGGGCAAATGTGTCCCCGTCACGAGGGACCCAGATGGCATAGTCGAAGGTGCAGGCGGCGCTGACAAGGGAAACAGAGAAGAGGCTAAGTATCGGCTTCATTATCCTCTGCCACAGATAGACGGGGTCAAGATCTCCATACTCTCGGGGAAGGTTTAATGCTGTTCTTATACTATTCTCGATTTTCACGCCTCTCGTTGTTAAACACCCTAGTCCGTATAGGCTGTCCTTTATCAGCTGCCTAATTGTGGGCTTCTATGTTCGGCAGTTAATCGTTTTCTTGACGTTACTCCTGCCACCCACGGCCACGACGATGATGGTGATGATTGATCAACGAACCCCTTGAGGCAAAGCCGCACAACCTTCCGGAGGAATAAAAGGACGTGCTATGGCCAATCAAAATAGAGATACAAAGGGCGAGGTCAGTCTCGCGCTGCCGGATCCGATTCGCCTCTATAGAGGCCATATGGCATATCTCGGCATGTCGAGCTTCTCGATGTAAGAGTCGAATACGGTCGGGCAGTGTTAGCCGAGGAACGGGTCCGCTAAGAGACTTTTGGTAGGACGAGGAAAATGTCCGTGCTCATAACTATGAAAGTCCATAGCTTGATTGTCCGTGAGGATTCACCAAGGCTGACTCGTAAAGCCGATATGGGCCCAGGCGCTGCTCAACATTCATGAGTGTATTTTTTATCCAATTGCCGCGGAATCTTGTTTGGGCTAAAGCGAGACATGTTGCATGTGAGGCGAAGGGGGCCAATATCTGACGCATGATCTACGGAACAGATCTCTCGGATGCCCGAGCTCTCCGTCTTATGTTAGATCACTATCAGGGTAAACTTTATCAGGTCCTATGTTACTTGATGTGGCTTGGGCTATCTACCCGCTGTCTCCTTGTCTTTTTAACTTAGAAATGTCCCTGTTTCTACTTTTCACGCTCAGCTCAGTTCATCGCATCATTCATCCATTCAAACTTTCCGACCCCACCGCCTGCCTCCTTGATCCCAATGCAACATAAACATCCCGAATCAGCGGCCTCGAGGAGGGTTGTCGCGCAAAACCCGGCCAAAAGCGATGTCTGTCTTGTGCGCCGACACTGGAAGCTGGCTCTTGGGGCTTATCTGACGATGGTCCTGGCCGGTACCATGGTATACGCTACATTCGGTGAGTCGGAGGTGCAGAGCTTGGTATCTTCGACGCTGACAGAGTACCGTGGCAGCGGGTGTGAAACCTTTCGACCTGGCAAAGAGGTCGTGGGGAGGTTTCGATGAGCGCCCCACCACCGCCAAGTGTTACCAGCAAGAGCGGATAGCTATGATCCTCTCATTTCTGCTGGGTTCGTTCGGAGTAGATCAGTTCTACGCACATCATTGGCCTCTGGCCGTCTTCAAGCTACTCACTCTTGGTGGTGGCGGAATCTGGTGGCTTGTCGATGTTATTCTTTGGATGGTTGGTGGCGTTTACGGCACTCCTGGCTGCCCCGGTGGAAGCAAACATGGCTGGCAGTACTAGATAGAAAACCAGGGACGGCTCGCTAACTTTGGGCTCATGCAATGTGAAAGGGAGAGTCGGGACAGGCTTTGAAGCCACTGCTCGTGGGATAATTGGCTGATCTAGGGGCTGGCCATCTTCTTGTAATAAACCTCATGCTGGTTGAGGAGGTTAGTGTTGAAAACAAAAAGGGTTAGTACCTACGAGCCTGTTGGGTCTTATCTTTTAACAGTTAGAGTTGTGGCCATGTGGCCTTGTTTGGAGAGTGAGGACGTCAATGTGCTCGGAAAGGCGTGTTTGGAATTTTACTCGACATGTCCTATGCCCATAGCTCGCTTCTCAGAAGCCCACCTTCATCTCCAAGCGACTGCCAGTAGTTCTCTTATCCAGGCGAGGATCGCGTTAATGCACCAGAGGCATTGGCAATGCCAATTCCACACGCAGCATCCAGAAGACTATTTGTTTAGAAAACTATCGTACGGTGCGTTAAAGCCGCGACAGCATTTCATAATAGAAGCGATCGGCCAGTCGAGGCCGCTTTGGCCTCCATCCAGACTCATGTTTCATCGACTCTGCCTCCCACAAACTCGGTTTCCCATCGGCTACTCGTGCCCGCCGCTCGTCTCGTGACCTTCGTGGGCTAGCCTGTTGTGCCAAACTTTGAAGAATTCGGCCCACTTCAATGTCGAGATCCTCCATTGGCGAATGTTTCCTTTTCTCTGCGATTAAAATTAGCTGATTGCAATTGGGTATCTAGTGATCTCCTTCTTACTGCTGAATGGGCCATCATGTGGCGACACTGGTAGCGTTGACGACGGCTGAGGTGGAGGCCTCATCTCTCTGTTCGACTCGGAACGTTAGACCGGAGTAGAGTAACAGAGGAGCAGAGCTGCGCTCGCCTTGTTCTCCAGGTGGTCTACTCTGGTAAAAGACACGTTGTATTAGCAGCGTCGAGAGATTGTCATGGGCTTTACGGTGTGGGCAATATACGTTGGGGGAGCGACGGCTGGAAGGCGTTCGGTCGGGGATCATGGCGCTGTTGCGGGTTGGGTTCGCCAGTTATAAGCTTCACTCATGTGACTTGCCGAGAATCATTTGCACCGGTCAACTATCAGCCACTAGGCAAACGCATTCGCCGAGAAACAACGTAAGCCATGTGGTGGCTGTGTATTGTGGTCCATGTATCACTCAAGGTCTCTTCAACGCTCAGTCTAAAGTTGGCCCTACGCGTCTTGAAGAACGTCCAAAAAGGAGGGGGGAAAGAGAGGGAGGGATAGAGAGGCATTAAGTCAAGTCGATCGCGTACCCTGGTCTGTGAGTTATGGCTTCCAGTGGGGATATCAGTCTGTCTCTCTTTTTCTTCTTATCCCACCCGATTTAAATTGTTCGCGTTGCTTGGAACTACACGTTCACGAGAAATCTCAACAGATCGCCTCATCACTCCCTACCCTCAAAACAATAGCGTCGGCACACTCCAGCAATGCAAGAGCTGTCCGAGAAAGTTATAACTTGCGATGTTCTGATTGTCGGTGGCGGTGCAGCTGGTCTGACTGGCGCTGCAGCAGCTGGAGGGCTCAAGACCATCCTGGTTGAAAGACAGAAAACGTTAGGAGGCAATACAGCTTTGGCAAGCGGAATGATCTGGATGCCGAGAAATCAGACTGTCAAACCCTACCCTATATTGAAGCCCCATAAGCCTATTGGCGACAACTGGCAGGCCAGGGCATATGTCGAGAATGCTGTTGCCATGTCCGACGAACACGGCAACGGCGCCTCGTCTACAGCAGCCACGAAACGCATAGACGCGTTTCTGACCAAAGGACCCGAGATGATTGACTTTCTACGTGGCCGCGGGTTTAGGTGGATGAAAGCGCGCTCCAGCCTCCCCGACCATCAACCCGGGCTGGATGGGGCACTGTCAGCCGGCGGCCGTACGCTCGATCCGGCCGTCTTCGACATAGAATCTCTAGGTTCACTAGGGGAATATCTCTCCCATGAGGGTGAGGTGCCTTTGGTATTCAGATTTGAGGACTTTCGTATATTGACACGCCCGTTTGCATCTCTCCAAGATTTCTTCAAGATCGGCCGAATGCGCCTGAGGTCTTGGCTATGCTCTCTCTACCTCAAACGCCCGGCATCAATGGGACGGTCGCTTGTTGGGCAACTTTTATCTATCTGCAGAGATAACGGGAGCTTCGACATATACACCGAGACGGAGCTTGTTGGACTGTGGCATGAGGATGGCACGGTCGTTGGCGTCTCGCTCGAGAAAGGAAAGGAGACTTTCAAAGTTCGAGCACTGCGCGGCGTGCTTCTGGCCACAGGCGACTTCGATGAGTGCCGGGGAGTTTCGGATGTTGAATTTCCATCGGGCGGCAACGAAGACAACACTGCGGATGATCCTAAAGACAGCATTGGACATGTGGTGGCCCTGTGCCAGAGAATGGGGGCAGAAGCGTGCGTGACGCGTGAGGTTAGGGGAGTCCCGACGATGAAGGAGCTACGCACAGGTAGAACGACTCGAGCGATATTTGAGATCTCCAAGCCATTCTCCATCGTCGTCGATAACCAAGGGAATCGGTTCTTCGCGGAGTCCAGACCGCATGGCGATGCCGCCAGGTCCATGCGCGCCAGAGCCAACGCACGTCTAGCCCAGGGTGCGAGGGCTTGGCTAGTCCTGGACCGGAACTATCGAAAGAGGTATACGCTGGGTGGCGCTCACCGATGGACTGACATCACAAAAGCTCTTGGCGAGGGCATCCTCCTGGAAGCGGATACTATTGGCGCCTTGGCAGACAAGATGGGCATCGCGAGGCAAGCGCTCGAATCCACCATCCGACGCTGGAACGAAATGTGCGGCTATGGAACGGATATCCATCACAAAAGAGGCGACGATGACTACCAGAGGTTTATGGGAGACCCTAGAGTTGCGCCGAATTCCTGCATGGGAGCCATCGAGCGCGCTCCGTTCTATGCCGTTCGGATTTCTACCAGCGACGGTGGAAGAAGAAAGAGGCTATTGACGGACGAGAACGGCAGGGTTTTGCAGTCCGGTGGGAGGGCCATCCCGGGTCTCTATGCTGCGGGGGACGCATCCGCTTGCGTTCTGAGAGCCACATCTCTCGGTGCTGGCGGAACTCTTGCATCGGCTATGGTCTTCGCTTATGCTGCTGTCCAGCACATGTTGTCACAATCCCACAGTGGTCCGATGGCCTCGAGCCAAAGGTCTTTAGATGGAGAAGATCATTGATGGAACCGAACCCGAACGGGGCTGGGATTAGGTAGGTACCACATCAGAGACTCCAATTAGCAGCTGATTAGGTAGTACCTAAGTTATGTACCCGCGTCAAGTACCAAACCCTAAACAGCGACCACATTTCATTCTGTTTCAATGCTGCAAGATGGTGGAGGGATGGGATGATAGGATGAGCTGGCACATTGAGACATATTTGATCGCAGAGTCAGGCAGAAGAAGCGAAGAGGTACGCGATTGAAGTAGGTAATGAGTGTTGTAACGTTAACAATAACTAACTAACTAGTTATAATAACTAGTACTATTTTACAAAGTGCAGAACCCTATTCCGACCCAGCTCAACGGTTTGCGGAAGCGCAGTCGATATTCCCAAAAACATCGGGAAAGCACTCTCTAATAGGGGGGAGTTCTATCACTACCCGCTCTAAGCCCGCAGGGAAAGTTGTTCCCGGCCCAGCCTGATTAAGTCGACGCTCTCGATTGAAGAGCACCTTTGAGACCCTATCCGTCCCATTACGTACCCCCGACGCTTGGTTTTCATTCGTGTCTTTGCTATGCGTTGCGTGTCGTAGCTTGGACCTTGCCTGCGGCTGACTGCCTGGTCGATTTTTAGCGCGCCAAATGGACATCATCCTTCGTTGGTGGGGATATGCGACTCGAGTCGGACGAGCAGCTGGTCCAGGCTTCTTTTCAGCTTGATCACCAGCTGTTATTGGATTGGTTCCTGATAGGTGACCTATCAGAGGCGGTGGCATCTGATTCGATGTCCCGGGCAGGCACAACGCTGTCGTCGTTGGAGATGATTGTTGGGCTTGTTGCGGCCAGGAGGTTCCTCCTGCGGCTGCGGGAGAGGCACCATACCAGCTCATGCCATAAATTTCGCCTTGGTTCTGTCTCTGGACCTCCAAGCCGGCAGGATAGACAGGCCACGTTGGTGGTGACGCCAAATTGGAATGATGTTCCGGCTGCTGACGCGTGTAGATGGCGGGGCGGTGGTCTCCCCAGTGGAAGCCCGTTTTAGAAACCATCCCTGCGGGGCCGTGGATCAGTGGCCTGGCCACTCCATTCCTTGGTGCTGGTATTTGCTGTTGGCCATTCTTGACACCAAAGGGCTGATATTGCCAGCCCGTTGCTGTGGCGCTCTGGCATGTCATACCCTGAGGTTGGGCGGGTTGTGAGTTCATGGGACAAGGTTCGACTTGCGTCCTGGCCATTTCGTGAGAGTGCCAGTTAGCTAGAACGCCCCAAGCAAAATGCGCGGCGGCTATGGTGTCGATGGGTGGTGACGCGGTCCAAGTGCCTATTCGATGCAGAAAGAGGATAATTTGGGAAAATAAAGGGATAGATAGGAGTTGACTGGAACTTAGAATTGGGTGGGCGGCAGCCAGATGTCATGATTAGCACTCACGAATGGTCAGTTTGGTCTTTGCTAAACGGCTAAGCATACATACATGACTTGGTCAATAAGACGCTAGTTTGAAAACGTCTGTGGCAAGATTAGGACGTCAGCACTACTCTCTGGGGTCCGATATGGATGCTATACTGAGTAAATTCAAGGCCATCTAGTTAACCTGGATGTGGAGTTTGGTACAGGAGAAACAAAAATAATGATTTAGGGATTTTCACTTGCCCAAACGGCTCTATGAGGCCCCCCTAAGAAGGGAGCCGGGAGGGGGTAAGGTACAGCAACCCAACTGAAATAGCACAGCTGTAACACAACTGTAACACAACTAAAGTTTATACAGTACAGATACCTAAGCTTCAATAACACAATAGCAGGTCAACAAGATCTGCAAACGCTATGGAAGATGCCGTGATAGCCTTGGGAGAGGGAAATAAGGTCGTGGTGGCCTCGAAAAAAAGCTGCTTCTGAGATGGTGGCAACTCCCATCATAAGGGTAAACGGGACTTCCCCTAGACCGCAACGCCAGCATTACGGGGACTGAACTGGGAGAGGTTCCCTGTGTCCATAGTCCCCCACACATCCAGCACCTAGCCATTTTTTAACAATACGTTTGTTTCCAAGATGACACGCGAGTGTTAAAGCCCTTCTGTAAGAGCTCTTGCGGATTATCGAGTTTGCGCGAAATGGATTGCTAGGCTGCAAATCCGGCTGTCATGACCCACTGCGGCCTAGACTTCCGACGTAAGATAGATTGATGGCTATTTCTCAACAAAGCAAACGCGCAGAGCACATGACATCCTACACTGGCTGCGGCCATGAGGACACCGATATCTCATCTTCATCCATGTCGTAATCCTCGTCATCTTCTTCACTCAAAGACAACCACAAACAGCGAAAGTCTTCGTCCTCGCCAAATTCGCGACAGGGCTGGTTGTGCGTAAATAGAATGGAAATGGGACTTGTACAAGGCTTAGGGTAAGTCTCTGCTGCTTTATTCAAGTTCTCCTCACGGCCAGAGCCGGAATTTGCTTCGAGATCCGCCGTGTGCTTGCCGGCAGGCTGGATGGATTTGCAGTTACGGATGGGAAAGTAAGTAGCCGGCTGTGTAGATGACTTTGGAAGAAAAGACTTCAGCCTCTTCCACCCGGTCATTGATCTCAAAGACCCCTGGGGCTTATCAGTCGAGCCTTGGCCGTTGTCGATCATAGCATAATTGCCGCGGTCCATAGCCCCTTACTCTAAGACAGAGCCCGCTTTAAAAGGTTAAGAGCGCGTCTTATAAACTAATTCGTCTGCTGTCAGAGATGCGTTCGTCTGATTACAGACCGTTTAGCTATATGAGCTTCCTCGCGGGTTGGTCAATTTCAACCACATTATGTTGTTCTTACAAGACCATCTTGTTTACCGAGTCATGGGTTGTTCTCCGTGGACACAAAATGCGCGGTCTCTGGAGTTTTAAGGACCTATGAATGGAGTTTGAAAGCTTAGTGTAGAAGTCGAGTAACTAGATGCTATTATTATTGAGTAGTTTTTCACGGAGCCATTTAGGTTCTGGCTGTCTGTCCCAGTGCTAGAGCTACGATATCTAGGAGACCTTTAAACTCAAATTAAAACGCGATTGCTGTAAAATGGCGCGTGATATAGCACCGATGACGAATTTGTTATGGCAGTTAAAAGCCAGCCTCCTCTTCCTTGCTATATTAGGTGGCTATCAACTCAGCAAGAGGCTTGCAGTATTCCGGTCTCGGGTAGCCTTGGATGCATGGCAATAGGCTAGCATTGCATTTATCTTATCCTGCGGCGGGTCAGCGGATCAGCCAGGTCTGGCTTGTATTCTCGGACGAAGTTCCTAAACACTTGCTCGTTCACAGTATTTACTTTGCAGCGGGTATTTCTAGCATGAGCTATAGCCATTTAGAATAATCGCAGCTAGCCCAAGCCAGAGGCGAGATCTTAAGAAAACTTCATACTCAGTTTTACCCCAACTACACAATTACCAGCAAGCCTAGTGCAACCCGTGGCGCTCTGTCCCTCTGCCGCACACTCAAACCTCGCAACAGATGTCCACCTCCAGCGGGGATGGCAACTGCACCACGCAGCCATGCTGCCCCGGCGCTTCCCTGTCTCAAGCAATGTCTGGCGGTAAAACATAGCTGCAGTAGCCCACTACTCCCAGTTCAACCCATAAGAAGCTTGAGTTATTCTTGTTCTAAGCCGGCTGCATCGAGAACGCCGCAGGGAGGAAATCGAACCAGTAACTCCGGTTTTCGCCAGAATGTCAGCAACTTCACCTGCCGAAACCAATCCGGTTTCTCATCGACCAGCTCCCAGTCATACGAGTACACCATGGCGGCGAGGATCATCTTGGCCTCAAGATATGCCAGGTTGACGCCCAAGCAGGCACGAGGCCCAAGAGAAAACGGGCGGCTAGCCTCTTTGATACACCCAGAACCGTCCCCGATCCAACGATCGGGATGGAAACTATCTGGGTCGGGAAAGCTTCGCGTGTCGCGAGACATGACAAAGTTGTCGACCGATACTTCCGTGCCAGGCGGGACATGGTAACCATCCACCGCCCCACCGGGACACGTCCGTGGAAGGCCAAGCGGGACTGGAGGAAACAGGCGGAGGCCCTCCTCAACCACGGCATGGAGATATGGGAGCGTCTTTGTGGAATCTCCATCGATCTCGTCCCTGGACGAGAAGGAAGATCTCACCTCGCGCTGCAGCTTCTTCAACGCTGTCGGCGTTGCCAGCAGGTAGTAAGTCACCCCGGCCAGGAAGGTTGCCGTCGTTTCCGATCCGTCCAGCAGCAAGATCTTGGCCTGCTCCGCCAGCTGGTCCTTGCTGAAGCCGCCGCGGCGGAGGATGTGGGCGAAGAAATCCACACGCTTGCTTGAATTGCTCATCGCGATGCGCTGGGCGACCTTGTCTTTCGTCAGCCTCTCGTGAAGGCCGATGCTCGCTCTAAGGTCACTGGGCATGAGCCAAGAGAGAAGAGATTCGGGAATGGATAGTCGTTTGGCCGCCTGGAGCAGAGTGAAATGCTTCGTGAATTCCAGGATGAGCGAGACGTAAATGTCTGGTTTCCAATTCGCGACAGACTTGAAAGATTCTCCAAACGTAAGCTCGCCTACGGCTGTTAGCCCTTCGCTCCTCGCATCAGTGGCACACATCTTACCAATGATATCAAATGTGAGCCAATTGTACACAACCGACATGTCGATGCCTCCGCTCCCCCGGCTACCATACTTGCCAATCTGCTCGACAAAGAGCCAAACGTGGCTCCGGATAATGTCCTCGCTCTCTCTCAGGGCTTTCGCGCTGAAGGCGTGAGAGAGGGATCGTCGCTGCGCGCGGTGCTGCTCGGGGTCGATGGTGAAAACGATGTCTGGGTGCACGACAGACGGGCCTCGATCGTAAAAAACTCTGCTCTTGAGGAATGGTTTCTTATCCCCGACAGCGTGGCCGTAGATGTCTCTGTATGCTTGTGGAGTATTGAAGCTTAGCTCGTTGGGTGCAACCCTGACCACGTCGCCGTATTTATCATGCGCCCGCCTCATGTCGAATGGATAGTTTCCTCCCATCCACGCTCGGATGAACCAGAGCTGCACCGTCTTGAATTAGCATCCGGTTTGCCTGGTCAGGCATTGGTTCCTGCTCACCTGACTGCATGCTGCAAGCTTTGGACCGGGATATCCAGCCAGAGGGTGGAAGCAGATGCGATAAATGGCCAAGGTCAAGAACGCGAGCCCTGCCTGTTAGATGGAAAAGGTTATTACGACAGATACGAGGGGAGTTGGGCCGTCTGACGTACTGTTATGAGCAAAGAGACAAGACCGAGAAGGTCGGAACTCTGAGCGAGGATGGATCGAAGAAAGCCATCGTCCAAGACGCTTCGCGACATTTCCAGTGCGACCGACCTAGGAATCAAATTGCTCAGTCTGTAGGTCTTTTGTTTAACTTGGAGGGCTTGAACCCTCCAAGCGAGCCGAGGGCTGCGGCCACCTTATGTATCCTTCTGTGGATTGAGGAAGGAGTGACTTCTCCTCAGCACAGGGCTGGTTGAAATTAGCCGCTCGTTGATGAAGGCTTTCGGGGGGGCCTCTGCGTACCGGCCATGGGTGAGTGTGTAGTTAGCAGCTCTTGAAGACGCCATACTCGTGCCTGGCGGAATTGCCGAACGCCACTTGTAAAGCATGTGCTTTGGAGTGAGTCCATCTACGGACCGAGTCCGTATCTAATGTTCCGTCCACTTGACCCAGGGTAAGCCATCCGAGTCATCTAGCTCATGGCTCCCTGCCGTCCATGCGAGCAATGAATGACACTACACTGCCGCACATGTACGAAGTGAGTTCGATGAGCGAGTGTGCGCAGTCTTTGTCCCGGCTACCCTTATCTTCTATCAACATACTCTATTCAACCACGCACCAGGCCCGCCATCATTCAAGGGGGATAATGGCAATTTTGAGACACAGTATGATGAGGACAGCATAGTAGACAGTAGAGATGTAGATAGAGCAAGGACGCAACGGTTGCATGGGAATACAGACGTTATTGATTGTTACCATAGGCGACGGAAAGGTCTCTTCTACGCAATGATACACTCGGATCATCCTGCTAAGCCTGTTAACGAAGGCAACCGTGAATTAACGGTTCTCATTCTACTATCATATCGTACCGTATCCAAGGTTCCTTCCGTATGAGAGCAATAGTAGAGATGATCTTCTATCTCTACAACTTTATCCTGTCCCTGTCGCTCTCCCTTCAAGTGAATCGAAAGGCGGCGGAAGCCAAGGACCACGTTATGAGCCCGGTGGCAGACCGCAAGAATGCGTTGCCCTAGCCGACGGTGTTACCCCTAGAAGCTAGAGCGCCACCCAGCTCCGTGGTTGAAGACCACAGGCCTGCGCCGTTGAGGAATAGCGAACCAATGACAAGAAGGCTGTTGAAGAGAGTCAAGGAGGCATTCTGCCAACTGGAGAACTTGACGTTCATGTGAAGGGAAAAGATGGCACTGATCCCAAACGAGAACCAGGCTATTGTGACCGCCGAGGTCATCGCGACGATGGAGTCGAAAACAGGAATGGCGATCGACAGGACGAAGGACAGGGTCCAAAATGCCGTGGCGATGCTCATCCAAATCAACCATGACCTGGCCGTGTTGATCAACATCTCATGCACAATCCTGCAGTGCCTCATGACTTCGACATAGGCAAGCTTGATCCCAGTGTGGCCGAATGCGAGGCCCTTCGACAACACGGAGGGGATGACGAGTCCGTAAGCAACCTGAGCCAGCATCCGAGGAGCTGACTCCAACGCAGGCGATGTCGTATACTCGCCGGCAAGGGAGTAGATGGACACTGCGATGAATACGTAGAAGCCGATAGAGCTGGCTTCGAGCCAGGCCAGTGCGGCGCCGAAGTCTCTCTGCGGGTTGGTCATCTCGGCCATATAAGACACAGAGCTGACATTGCCAGAGAAGGCGTAGCAGATCTTGAGGCAGGCGTTCAGGCCATCCCTGAATGAGGGTTTCGCAAACCAGACAGGCGCTCTCCTCCACTCAGCCGGGGCGTCCACAGGCCGTCCGGCTCCCAAGGCGGCTATCACGACAATGGTGGCGGCCAGGATGCTGACGCATGACGGAATGCCACTCCACGAAACGAACCTCGCCGTGCGGGGGACGCAGAGACACCAGCAGCAGACGCAGCCGATGCCGATGACCGCGGTCGAGCCGAGTGCGCCATCACTGAGCAGCGACAACGCCACGGAGAAGGTCACAGACTCACAGAGGCTGACGCGGCGGTCATGACGACCAGGAGAATCATGCCGAACGCCGCCACGCATGCGAAGCCTCGTCCTCCGACGATGCGGGCCATGTCGACGATGTTGAGCACATGCGGGTGGCGGTCGTAGAACAGCTTAAGCTCGAAGGCGGTATACCAGGAAAGGCAGCCCAGGCCAATGATCGCGACCGTACCCGGGACCAGACCAAGCGTCTTCAACACGCCGGGGAGTGACAGGACGCCGAGGCCGACCTGGTTGGTCAAGAGCACGAAGATGGCATCTCGACGACCCATGAAGTGCTGATCGATTAGGGCAGGGCCGGAGGAGACGGCTTGTGGTAAATCAGAACATTGATAGGAACGTCGATTCCATGCCAAATAGTTTTTGCCTGGGCTCTTTTACGCAAGCCTGAACCATCTCCACCATCCATGCCGCGAGGGGTCTGTCCGGTTCTGGGTCCATTCCAGACCGGCCTGCTCCGGTGCCGCATGGCCCCCGTACGGGCCGGGAAAGGACGGAGAAGAAATCCTCAACTAGTTCATCACACTTCCCGTACCGAGCATGTAGCCAAAGCGTAGGTTTGTCCTGACCGGAGGCCGAAAACAGACGGCGTTAGGGGTACCTATCGAGTAGGTAGGTAGGTATGCACCGGTAGCGCCTAACATAGGGCCTTGATAACCCGCGTAACAGCAGTGGATTGGAGAGCTAATAAGGCTGGACTCGCCGGGATCATTGCTGCGTTTGCTCTCCCGTTGGACGTCAGTATGAGCTTGGCCATTGCCAACAACACTTTTACGGCTAGTCATGTGCGCCTAGCACGTACGTGGTGAGGTGTCGGTAAAGTTGCGATGCTGGCTACTCGATCTTCTGTTGGTAGGGCCTAAGTCGGAACGTTGATCGGAATCACTTTCAACCTCTTCTAATCCCATCACTTCCAAGTCGGGGCCGTTGCCTTTCCGATCCTGTGATGATGTGACAAGTCTACAGTATTGTTTGGTCAAACACGTGCGCTGTAAAGTTGTGACATACGGTACATTAATGATGGGGACTATCACACGCCAACTCGACTCTGGTTTGATTGAGGAACCTGGTAGGCAACATGGCCGTGACAGATTGGTTTACTGAAGCACATCTAGTTCGCCAGGGCCGCGGTCTGATGAGCTCCTTATATTGACACAGTCAGTGCCCATTGTATCCTTCATCACCACGAGCCACCTCCATCTTGACGTCTTCCATGTAACTTTTCAGCTGGTCGAGGGCCAAGATCGCTCTCTCTAGCCTATTCGCAAGCGAATGGTCCTGGCTCATGACCTGTCTTCCGCCGAGGCTACCCAGACGAGAGCAAGGAGAAGAGAATGGAGCAGATTCCGGGCCTGACCTGATCATGTAGCGGGACGATCTACGCCGCCGGGATTTCCGGACACGATGAAATGTTGCACTCGACTGCGCCGACGATTCTGACGGCGTTCGCGGCGACGCTGTCTCGGCGTACTCCACGACATGGTCTGGAACTACAATGGAATCATCGCCGCTTGAGTCTTCGGTTTCTTCGCAGTACGAGTCATAACTTTCTTCGCTGCAAGAGTCCTCGATTTCTTCGTCTGCTTCGTCGCGGTCAGGGCTGACTCTAGCAAACTGGGACTCTGTATCCCTACCAGATTTTTGAGAATCCCAACAACTCTCATCAACGACGTAGTTAACTGGCCTCGGGATATTGCGGGGCATACTTGCAACAAACAAGCTCGGTTCGATAACCTAACCCGGGATGGATGCTATCTGCTTCAGGACAATAAGGTCGTGGAGTATGCGCCTAGTTAAATGAGAGACCAAATTCATAGGCCAGGCACGGTTTATATAGGCAACTTGGTCCCTAAAAATGCACCAATGTCCTATTCGAAACCTCTGGTTGCTGGGCTGGTTGCTGGGCTGCTTTCTTGGACACCAAGGACGCGAGGCGATATTAGGTCAGCCCGCAGGTCAACGGCCGGTTTCTGGCAAACTTTGGCAGCATCGCGACGAATAATACCCCATGCCAGAGTTTATTTCGCCCAGCAATGGACGAACGGTAAAGATCCTTCTGTCAGTCGTGGTAGATCCGACCATCCTAATTCGGCAATCGTCAACGATCCAGGCGGTCATTCCTGGCTACTCGCTACCCAGCCGAAAAGTGTAAGAAAGCAGCCTAACACTCGGCCTACGCTCTGGCACGTTGAACAGCCATGATGCCAGGCTCCAGCAGATCTGCCGTTGAGCTCTCTATCGTTACAGCACCCAACGACATCAGCGCCGTTTCGTCACTCCTTGTCGAACTAACGAGAAGAGTCGTAGTGAACGACAGATGTTTTGAACCGGCTTTCGGATGAGGATTCTCGTCTTCTCGAAAGAAACAAGACACTCCGGGGGCGGTCCCAAGTAGGGTTCCGTTTTTGACCGTCAAAAACGGTATTTGACGGTCAAATTCCTAAAGGGGTTTTGGCGGTAATTTACGTTAAAACCCTCCCGTTTTAGGCTTAGCTCAAGCCATATTAGGATTAGTTAGTGAACAGAATAGGTTTAGTGCGTCATATCACCAATTCCCTCCCACCATGTCGAAAAGTAATAGACATGGAACTGTCACAATGAGTAAAGGCGGCCACCC
>NKCI01000313.1:0-34396 GCA_003946985.1 Fusarium duplospermum | reverse complement strand
AGTTATTTTTATTTAATTTTATAATTACTTTATTAAATATTTAATAACTTAATAAAATAAACTTAAATATTTTAATAAGTAATAAAATATCTTTAAAAAGTTAATAAATAATCTATTTAATAAAAAAGACTTTAGCGCTAAAGAGTTAATCTTAGGCGAGATTATAATATATATATAATAGCTCTTTAAGTTATTAGAGCTAATAGAAGATATATAATATCTAATATAAGGATCTAAGTAAATTAGATTAGAGTTAATAATAAAGTCTTATTAATATAATAAAGTAATTAGACTAGAGTTAATAGTAGAGATTATTAATAAAATTAAGTATATAGGAAAGGTAGCTTATAGGAAAAGAATATATTATAGTTTATAATAAATCTGAATATAGGGGGTTGATCATTAAGATATTAGATAGCGCCGTAAGATTGATTCAAAAGCAGATGGCCGACGATGGTAGATAAGCTCCAGCAAACCTAGACCTGTCTCAGCAGTGGAGAAACTTCATGAACAGCCACTACGAACGCATGGCGGCCTTCGCTCGAGAAACGGCCCAAGCAGGATCCGAGAGCTCCGAGAAAACTGGCAAGAGCGATTTTATACCAGCTTCTTCGCCCCATGGTCGGATGGCACCAACGTCGGGGACATCGCACCAGTGGATGAGCAGGCTACAATCGCAAACTTTCTTTTCTTCCTGGACGGCATGGAGGCCCGTGTAGGGAACAGGATGACACTGGCAAATAACTTTTGGAGCTACACGAGCAGCTCTGACGACAGTGAGTCTGGCAGCGGGTCGGACGACGATTCGTCGAGTGAGGAGGATGACGAGGAGGAGGACCCGACTTGGGAGCCTGAGGTTGATGATATCCCTTGATAGTAACTTAAGGAGATTTACCTAATTTTACTTCAAATTACTATAAAAATTTAAATTATTTTGTAGCGAGTGTAGTATATATGGGTGAGTCTCTCACGGCCGGTAAGGTCGTCTCACGACGCGAGAATGGATCCCATGGTGTGAAACTCGTCTCGGGGTTTGAGACTCGTTTTGAGGAGTTGAAGCTGCATGGATATTTGCAAAGAAGTTTTTGGCACATGACGGGATTGTAGACGAAACGTGACACAGCACGCTGTGCTTTCAAACCCGAGTCCTGCTAACCACGATGACATCCTGAGGAGCATCAATCACAATATCAAAGAACACACGACTCAACACAATCACAGAAATCTCGGCCCTGTTTAGGTGCACAATCCCAATTAAAAGCGGCATTGCATCCTGTGCCAGATGACTATATTAGTTCGTGACTCCTGACGCCGAGACCACCAACCACTATTCCATCCCTGTTTTCGTTCGGCTAGTGAGGTATCACGGCAGTGCAGTCGGCTGGGACTGATCATACAAGTCCTTACCGCAATCCCACACTTGGTTTGGCATGCCCTGAGCGATGCGCCAGATATCCTTGAGGTCGATGACATTGTCACGAACATGCCTCGCGTAGTAGAGCCAAGTGAACAAGCAGTGAACACGGACCTTGACGCGGCCCTGATACCCATCCTCGTCAGCACCACCGTAGCCTCTACCAAAGGTTCCTTGGCAGTTACATCCCTTGACCTTGGCAATCAGGATGGCTTGGTCCTCTGGATGGTTTGGAGGATCCCAATTCGCGTCATACGCCCAGACAAAGAACATAGGGAGATCGCGATATGTCAGTAGAGGCGTGCCGTCTTCCCCGATCTCATCCTCGGTCACGTATCCGCCATACCCGACCTCACCGAATCTCAGGCCATAGGTATCAAGCTCGGGGAAGACACAATCATCATGAAGGACTAGGAATGTGTTCCTCGACATGCGTGGGCTGTCAAGGTTCGACGCCGCCACTGTTTTGAAGTGTCTTGTTGATGTCAGTCAAAAGCCTTACGGTGAAATTGGATGACTTACTCTCGAAACGCAGAGGGCTGAGCCTCAGAGGGCAGGCCATGTACTGGACAGGAGGGCTGCCACAGGGCGTTCATGTACTCTCCTAAAACGAATCCGTCCATGATTGTGTTATGTGCCCCTTTCCGGTAACCGCAAAACTCGTTCGAACTGCCGGTATAAGGCCAGCCCGGAGAGGGTGCATCCTCAAAAACAGAGAGCCAGCGATCTCTCGCCACAGTTGGTCGTTGTTCAACCTCACTGGATCTGTAGCAGACGAAACCAAAGGCTTGCCCCCACCTGCGAATCTCATCGATCCAAGCGGGAGCCTTGGGGACGATGCTGGCCCATACGTGGGGGGCTGTTTGGTCGGTCAGCGGCTCCCCCCTTTCGACGGCAGCCTCGTACTCGTTCAGCATCTTGCGCGCCCAGTATTGTACCCTTTTGAGGTTACGCTGCATCGGGTGCCCACGAGCCACGGCCCGAACGTGGTCCAGTCGGTCATCTTGGCCCTGCTCCTTGAGAAGTATCTTGTATAGACGGTCAAGAGCGAGGCTGGGGCCCCTCTCCTGGATGCGTTCCGAGTTGGGGACACGCCAGTCGACGAGAGCAAACTTGCACAGCTCCGGGGAGCGCAGAAGAAAGGGTTTGGCGTCCTCTATGCTCTCACCAAGCATTCTTCTGTAAACCTCTATGTCGCCCAGGGTGTCGAGGTAGCCGTTCAATGAACGCAAGAAGGCTGTCGCATCGGGTGGGAAAGGCTGCCGAAGCAATGCGGCGGACTGTTCCTCAGACAGGTAGCCGGTCAGTGCAATCTCGACAAGGTCTTCTTTTTTCGCTGCCTTCCTTTGTTTGTTGTGTCGAGCTCGAGCCTTCTTTTCCATGTCGGCGGCGCGCTCTTCAGGTGTCATCTGCGCTCGACGGAGTTCGAGTTCACGACGGCGTTCCTCGTCGCGTTGTACTTGCGCTTTTATCGCCGCCAGGGGATCGCTGTTTATTTCGTCATTGTCATCGTGCTGTGAGACGTGGGCATTCGGTTCCATGGTTACGGTCTTGCCGTGTTGTGATGAAGTAGGTATGGGGGAAGAGTGTTGATGAGAAGAAAGTGTCTGTCTGTTGGCTATGACGAGACGAAAGGTCTTATTATGCCACCCCACTTGCCTCTGACCTTTAAATCACGTGGTTTTGTACCTGACGTCGCGTTAGCTTCGTGATTATCTGTGTTATTTAACGCGTTTACTTTATGTTTTTTTACTGTGTTATTACCTCTATAAAACTCAGGCCATTTGTGAGTTTTGACTTTTAATATATACTTAACAAGGATCTAAACTAATTACGGTTAGCGGATTACTTAGCTTACTTTGGCTGAAATATAATAATAACAGCCCGCTATTAAGCTTTTAGACTTTGGAGGCCAATAAAAAGCGAGATCTATACGAAGACCTCGAAGGGCGACTGAGAAGCCGATGTGGTGGTCTCCTCGAGTTGAGCCCGGCAAATCCAAGGCTCAGACACTCGTGTGTCTGTGGCAAGCCAGAAGGAGCAGATCATGATAGTTTGATTGATCCCACTGTGGTATTCATCCATCGCACTGTCTTTGATTTTCTCAACAATCAAGATGTCTGGGGGCTTGAGTGTCTGCAGCTTCCAGACGACAGGTTCAGCATCACTACGGCTTTGGCGCTTTACCACCTTCACGTTGCTTCACAGCCGAATCGACGTATCCAGAAATCAGACACAAGCTTGCGCTTCTGGCAAGGACTACGACAAAACCTTCTTTATAGTGACCCGGAGCACGACACTGGCCTTTTCTTCGCCAACTTACAGTCCCTTGTCGATCTACCGATGAAGCACGGCCTCGGCTATACCGCGCTGGACTGGCCTGTTTGGAGGATTCAATGGCAGCGAACCTGTCTATTGTGTCCATCACTTCCTCTTCTGCTCGCTGTCGAAGCAGACGCAATCGACTATGTGGCGGTACACCCCCAGTTGAAGGATGCGATCGGACACAGTTCGTTCTGCCATGATTGCCTACCTCTCCTATACCATGCCTTCAAAAAGCCACTGCTGAGTGAAATAGCCGCGGGGTTATCTACCAGCCTCAGTTTGTCCGTGATGGCGTCTTTTTCGCTCAAGCCAATTCCATTACTTTAATCACTTGGGTGCGACCCCAACGAAAGAGCGTCCAGTATGAGATTTCATAATATTACGACTTGGGAACCTTGGTTGGAGGATCTGCCGAGGGAAGGCGTTGAACTTCCGGAGGTTCTGCAAACTTTCGGTGTCGTCGAACGATTCTTTCAAGCCAATGCAGCGAATGCAGAACCAGGCCCAGCCAATATGCAATTCGGAACAGACCACATGAGGAGTTTGACTTTGGGAAAAAACAACGATGGGCTCACGAAGAAATATAGGCATGTTATGCAACTTATCTATGACTCCCGGCGGCGGTTAGAGAACCTCGATCAGGGCAGCAACACCCCGGGGTCTCTGTTGGGTAAGAGAAGGTTAGGACCAGAGGAGGTATCGGACACTTTGGCGAAGCGAGCTTGAAATGAGTGAAGGCAAATGGATTAAAAAAAATCAGTGGTGCGTTTCGGGCTCGGGTTAGCACTGTCAACTTCGTGGATTTCAAGTTTCGACTGGATTAACCACCATTATCAGGATTGTGTTATGGGCTGAGCTATGTTAGAGTGGATTTATACAGGAAGCATTTTATGAAAATTTCTCTTGGCCATTGATTTGCAATACCTAATACCTGCATACTTGGTTGGAAGTTGAGTTCTTTGCTACTGTGGAATAGTCAGTAAGTAGCAAATAACTACTTAGTGAGATAGGGCTGCAATTCATTACTGACATTGTAACTAACCCCGTATATTGTTTAAAGTCATAAGGCTCGCTAATTTGAGGTGGTTCGTCGCAGTAGCGGGGTAGGGGCTTCTACATAAAGTGCCCAAGTACTTGATCAGGCTGTGAGACTTCTACATTTTCCTCTTTGTTTTCTCTCATGTCATCCAAGTTCTATTTAGTGCCCTATGCCAGCTCCATGCCTTCTGACTTTGTCTTGCTCGCCGTGCGATGGATCATCTTCCAACTACACTCTCGCCCAAATTTGGTTCACTGAGCATCCCTTTCCTCTGCCCAGAAGATGATTGGGACTATTCCCATCAACCACAGGGCTGGGAAGGGTTCAAAAAATTCCCAGACTTGAAAGGGTTCCCTATACAGGAGACGGTGGTCCAGGCAATTGTGTCTCGGCGACACGCGGCCTTCCTACAATCCTGGCTCTTCTTTGGTTTACTGAGGGAGGTATTTTCAAGGCCCAACTATTGCTACGAGCCCAAGGACTTTGTCCGCTTCGCTAATGATGGCCCTGTCATCACTACGAAACCCCTTGCGAGGTATACCTGGTATTGGCAGGCGGCAAGAGTTCACGATGACGGCGACGAAATGAGAAGCCTCGAAAAGACCATTGATAAGTGCCTTGGCCTGGTTCATTCCGCAATGAGCCTCGCAGAGGCAAGATTGCGCTCGCTTTCGAATACTAGCCTCAACGAGACAGGCTGGTCTGCCCAAGTTCGGGTCCTGTTTTCCATCGCCCTTCTCGGCGACTATCTGTCTACGGCACGCAGAAGAATGAGACTCTATAGCGGAGCACCTCGGCTTGACTGGAGATTTGCCCCGCTTGAGCAAGTCATGAAGGATGCCGGGTGGTGTGTGGGCGAGATCGCAACACTCCCCAGGCGCTGCAACCTGTCGACTCGCTGCTATCTGGCAGGCATGGATCGGACTTGGCTCAAAAAGAACCATGAGAGATGCAACGAAGAGATGGGCTGTCTCGCCCATCAACTCAACTACCATACCTATCGGACGAGTCACCATTGGGAATGCCCTCAGCAAACTTGCACAGAGATAGGCCCGCCCGTGCAAGATATTGTATCCGCGATCCGGAACGGAGGAATTGCTGTGGTCGACGCTTCAGGGATCGCAAATGATCAGCATCCACGCATTATCCAGTTTGGTGGGACGGGCGGCGTCGAAACCCCCTTTGTTGCAATCTCGCACGTTTGGTCAGACGGACTAGGTAACCCACAAGGAAATCGCCTTTGCCTCTGCCAGCTCCGCCGCATCCAGCAACTGGTCGACTCCTTGTTCATGCCTGGTCAAGGGCCCGTCCCATTTTGGATTGATTCGTTGGGCATACCAGTTGGAAAATCATATGTCAAGGACCGTCAAGTCGCCATTGCTCGGATCGGCGACACATTCAGAAAAGCCAACAAGGTTCTAGTACTCGAGAATTCTCTTCAGATGTGCCAGACGGGAATTGGGTTGACTGAAATACTCATACGCATCCAGTACTCGCCGTGGATGACCAGGGTGTGGACTCTCCTGGAAGGGTACGTTGCAAAAGGCCTCATCTTCCAAGTTGCAGACAGAGCTATATCCAGCGAAGAGCTTAACCGTCCCAACCTGTTGAACAATACTGAAGCGGTTTCTCAGTATCTGAAGGAACTCTCGGACGAGAGACTCTGGTCGTGTCCTAGTGCCATGCAGCTGATGTGTGCTTTGGCCAGTGCAGGACCAGGCGACTGTGTTGAGAGGTATGCCAATATGCCAAAACAATCAGATGCTGCCGAGGAGGAGTTCCGTCAGGGCGCAATCAAGATCCTGGAGGAAAACAAAGACGAGTACGCCCTCGGAGAGGAATGGCGCCATATACTTTCCCGCCATGGGTTCCCTTACCACGTCACCGAGGAGGATTCACATGTCAAATCCGACATTACCAATCAGTTTCCCTGTCCTGTGTTTAACAACCCTATTCCCTTTGTTCGCGGTCACATAGGAGCCGCTTTCCGCAACGGTTCCAGCAGGCTCTCAATCTTGTTTGCGGACGCAGCCTCCGGGCTCCTGTCTAGAACAACCAGTCGACTTGACGATGAGACAATCTGCTTCGGGGCCATGCTGGGCCTCAGTTTGACCAAGATTGTTGAAATACCCACTATGAATTGGCGGTTAAGAGAACTTCTCGAGTCCGTGGATGGCCAAAGGTCCACGACGCCAATGTTCAGGAGTTTGGGTATCAACACCAGGCGCTATACTGAAACATGCCATTTAAAGCGAATGGAAGTCCTTTTATCCCAAATCACTCATTTTCCACTGTCAATCATCTTCTGGAATATACCAAGATTGTCACAACACAGCTGGGCACCTCGGTCGATCCTAAACAGAGACCTAGAAGTTCTGTTTCGTGGGGTAGTCGGGTTTGCGGAACGTGGAGAGAAAAGCAATGGCCTAGAGTTCACCATGTTTGGGTTCAAGTTGGATTCTCCGCGAGCACATAACCCATCCTCACCTAGCCTTCCACCGCAAAGTCCATCCGCTCCAGGTGTCAATGTAGCTTCTAGAGAATCCGGCCTTATTCCATGGATGCGGCGCAGCTTAGGCTCATCTTGGAGGCAACTCACGTGGATCAAGGGACTGGCCAGACACCCTTACAAGATGCTTCTCCCTCAGGCAGGAAGCGGTCCAGAAGTCAGCGGCGAGGTCTTGACTATTCGCCCCAAGGGCCCGACACCCGGGGATCTATCTGTGCCCTGGCTTCGTGTCCGATTTGTGGCAGATGATCGAACGGTTGCGTCCGCACGAGAAAGGCGTCGTGTGTGGACAGACTACTTCTTCCCAGGGCAACGCCAAGAATTTGCTATCATCTTCAGGGGCGATTGTGGGACTCTTATCCGCGTACTAGGGGCAGAAAACGGAATGCACATTGCCCAACACGTTCGCTTGGTAGAAGTG
This sequence comes from Fusarium duplospermum, assembly GCA_003946985.1. Lineage (NCBI taxonomy): Eukaryota > Fungi > Ascomycota > Sordariomycetes > Hypocreales > Nectriaceae > Fusarium > Fusarium duplospermum. The sequence continues at coordinate 26,688 of NKCI01000313.1, read as the reverse complement.
GCGCCTGGTACAACGCCGGGGGTTGAGATTGCTGGAGTCTGGATCGTTCAGGGGAAATGGTGCATTTTATAGGATGATAGCGAATTTCTATGATTTCCACAATAAGAACAAGGAAATATATTATTTCTTTTCTACTCTTACTATTGGACTCTCAAGGGCTCCTTAATAACCTGTTTTATCACCTCGTACTGCATCCAGACGCTCAGGATATCCCGGGACTGCCTCAGGGTTCATAACGTAGCCTCCCTGAACCTCATATGGCAGCTCGACGGCCTGCTCTTGAATCCTCTTTGCCGAAAGTGAAAAGGATGATAAGATCCCATTCAGGTTATCCACTGTAAGCAAGCCATTCTTCTTTACCATCTTACCATGTACCATGACGTGTTTCACATCCCCCACGTTTGAGTGCAAAATAACAGCTGCAATGGGGTCTTTCCATCCAATCATGTTCGTGGAATTGCCCTCAAAGGCAACAATATCAGCCTTGGCGCCAACTGCAATAATACCCAGGTCTTCACGGCGAAGAGCTTGGGCACCACCGCGGGTCGCCAGGTGAAAGGCTTGATTGACAGACATAGGGCTGGTCCGGGGGATCTTCATTTCATCCAAGGTCCTTCTAAATGACCGGTGGCGAACACTCTGTAGCCAGAGCCTAGCCTGCGTGACAATATCGCCGGAGTAAGTCGCATGAGTGTCAACGCCGAGTGAAGATTGATCCATGACGAAGTCGCTTTCTTGATTGGTATGGCCGAAATGCATTTCTGACTCTGGCGTGATTGATATATATTGGTTGTGTTTCCTCAAAAGCTCGTATTCGGGCTGCTGAAGGAAGGTGGCGTGGGAGAGAACGATCGGAAAGCTTTGATTCAACAGCTCTAGCTCGTTGAAAAGGGACGGGCTATTAGCAACATTCCAGATACCATCAAGCCAGTGGGAGGTAAGAACAGAAATGTTCCCAGTTCTATGCTAAAAATTAGACAAGAATAGGCAGAAAAGGCATTCATAGGACGCACCTCACTAAGTTGACGAGAGGACAGAGATCCTTCTCATCCATAGCCCCCCAGGAATCACAGGATATACCCATCTCGACAGCGCTGCCAGGTAGACGTGGATCTCGCTGAAGCTTTTGGAAATGAGCAAGCCTATCTGAAATCGAAAAGTTCCCCACTGGGTCGAAGTTATACCCAAACCACACCCTGGCACCGCTGTCAAGATATGCGTCGAGGGCGACGGCGGCATCTTCAGTAGACGCAAGATTATGCGAATGGTCCAAAAGTGATGTGACGCCAGCATTGAGAGCTTCAAAGATGCCAACCATCTGGGAGAGATAGAAATCTTCAGGCGAGAAAAGACCTAGAGCCTCCGAGAAAGGGCTATAACGGGAGAAGTACTCGGCGAGGGTGATGTTTGACGCGAGTGTCCTGTAGATTGTCTGCCAAGTGTGACGGTGTGTGTCGATAAAGCCCGGCGATATGATCATTCCAGTTACAGGAATGATTTCGGTGTCAGAGGAGATGTTCGTTCCCTGAGCGCCGTTGGGTAGAATACTGACGATTGTATCACCAACCACAAGGACAGAGGTATTATACAGTATTTCGTTCTCCTGTGATTCCTTGTTGAAGGCGATGACCGTTCCGTCTGTAAACAATGTTGATTTGGGAGAGATGGCTGTCGTGGTTGACACCAGACAGACAGCCTGCAAAAGCAGGGCAACAGAAAATCTCATGGCTTGATGTAGGTTGGTGCCTTGATGTGTATGTACGAGCTGAATGGATTGAAACGAAGTGCTCAGATAAGGATTGAATTAATGTAACTGGGTAAGAAGTTCTTCTGCCTCATTTATACTCGAACTTCTCACCCCTCGAAAACTCAACGTCTAGGTAGAATCATCGGCCGATGAACCCGAGATGACAAACCACCAGCTCGGACTTGCAGAAAGACGGCGGGCTGCCCGAAAGTGGGGATCTCAACCGAGACTGGAATGCCGAGATTGAAGTCTTGGCGCGTGATGGGTTCTAGCAGACCCCCGAGGGGACTGTAAACACTCGCTTTGTGGTGGTGCTCATATCATCAAAACATGGGCATCGTCTATGAACACTATTGGAAGCACGAGCCGAACGCCCAGGGGGGGGAATGCGGAGTTACGGAGTTACAGGGAGGATAGTAGCGGGGTTACGGAGTGACCGGGGGACACATAACCCCGTCATGGACCAAGGCCATACGCTTCTCAACTCTTCCCCGCCACCAACACCTCCGGAACGGAATACGACCATCATGATATCTAAGGCCTGTGAACCATGCAGAAAGCGAAAGATCAGATGCAACGGACAATTGGTCTGCAATGGGTGCCAAAAGGACCCCTCGGCTTGTGTGTACTGACTAAAGGCCCGCATCAGGCCTCGGCGTTCTGAACGAAAGGTCCAACTGCGGAAAGGAAACCAAGCGGCCTCAGCCAGATCCCTTTCAGAAGATGCAGAACCACAGCAGGGACCTACGCCGATCGACATAGACGCTGCGGGCCCTGCCCTTGATCCAGATTTAACCGCCACACATGCCTCGCCTCGGCCCATGGATAGCTCACAACTGTTCTATGGCTCAGCCTCCATCTTTGCGTTCCTTCAGCATACTCATCGAGCCATATACAACCGAGAGACGCCGAATTCATCTGGACATCCACCTACGGAGGAGAGTCTGGACATTTTTATGAAACGAAGCGTTTTCTTTGGGATTCCCTCCAAGGTCCACGACGTGCCATCGAGAGATACCATGCAGGAAATCATTCCAAGGCTCGAGGCCATGAAGCTCTTGGATGTATTCAAGGCCTCGTCTCTTTTTCTTTTTCCGTTCCTTACTCCGGCGACACTCGATGAGATATTGACTTCCGCATACACTCATCCCTATCAGCCACAGGCCACGGTACTTCTACTAGCCATTCTTGCGGTAGGCTCCCTGAGTACTCCCCAGACAGAACAAGCTGAACGCTTGTTCCAACATGCAAAACGCCAAGCCGCAGCCTACGAAGATACTGTCACCATTTCTATGATCCACGTTTCACTCCTCATGGCCGAGTATCAGATCAGCATGGGTCGCCCGAACGCAGCATATCTATATGCCGGCGCCTCTTGCCGCAAGTCATACGCACTGGGCCTTCATAAGCCATCCTCGGCTTTGTCCTTAGAGGCTGAGGATGTTCAAACACGCCACGCCACTTTATGGGCCGTGTACATTTACGACAAGTAAGCTTGCTTCAAGATTTCTGCCTTGGTGATTATCGTAGCTGACGTGTGTCTTAAAAAAGCTGGATCTCGTTTACGCTCGGACGACCAAACACTATGCGAAAGAGTGACATTACCTGTCCGTATCCAGACAATCAGCCACTACTCGTGGATCAGAGTATCATTGCAGATGCCGTAGAGAAAGCTACGGCGTTTCTTTATGACAACCGGTCCGACTCTTTATTACAACTCTACAACATGGTCCAGGATATTCACCATAGACTATTGCAGAACTGCAAGCGGCTTTGCCCGGAAACATTAACTACTGCGTTGCAAGGCTCACAGGACGAGATGCTGGGTCAAGTCTCACTACATAACAGTATGTCAAGCTAACGTCGAACGCGCGATCGTGATCTGCTCACTGGGATTTTCAGTGTACTATCATTTTTGCCTTACTATTTACCGTCCATTCTTAGTTGCTGATTCCTCTTTTCGGTGTGCCAACAAGACTGACCAGACAGAGATGCTCTGGCTTCAACAAGCATGCAGACAAGCAACAGGCGCTGCTGAGGACTGCATTGCCCTTATGCGCCATATCTCTCTCATTATCGACGCTAAAGACGTAAGCCATCTAGAGTCGGATAGAATGCCACCATGAGGATACTAACGACATTAGATAAGGCGGTACAATGCGTTCTATGTTGAAACGAGTTGCGCAGTGTTGCTGTATGATTCGCTAAATCATCCACTCAAGCATGCAAGCAACATGGAGCTTGTTAATTTGGCTCTCAACTATATGCAGTCGATGGTCAATGACGAGCCCATTTCGAGTGCGACGCGGTCCATAAAGCGAATCATGAGTGCTGTTGATCACTCTCTTAAGGACTATCATGCCCCGATACAAAATGCGTCCCTGATAAACCCAGCTTTGCCACCTATGGGAGAGACCATGGGAGCTACGAGGAACGACCCTGTTTCGTCGACTACAGCTACGGAGCCTAACATGGTAGGATTCGATGACCTACTTCAGTATCCTGAGGTCAACTTGGATGCCCTGACAGCAGATCTATTTGATTTCATTCCAATCGATAAGTCGACTTTCTTTGGTTATTAGAGATCTAGGCAAAGATTTTAACTCTAGCTCTTCGTAGCAAGCTAGCTCTTTTAAATCATCCGGATGTTACTCTAATAACCTCTTCAGCACTTGACAAACTGCACCCCCAACCTCGCTACACTTTGCACTACCCCCCAGATCTCCAGTCCTGATCTCTAATCCGCCATTCTCCTTCGCGTCGAGAACTTTGATGACAGCTTGCTCCACAGCAGCGGCCTCTTTCTCTAGTAGGAACGAGTACCGTAGCATCATAGCCAGGCTTAAAATCTCGGCGACAGGGTTCGCGAGGTCCCTGCCCGAGATATCCGGCGCGCTACCGTGGACTGGCTCGTACAGGCCCTTACATGAGCCTTCTACAGGAACACCGGCGAGACTGGCGCTAGGTAGGACGCCTAATGTGCCTGTAAGACCACCTGAGATGTCGGAGAGGATGTCGCCGAAGGTGTTGTCGGTGTGCATGACGCTGTGGTTGAAGCGCTTGGGGTCTTTGACCATCAACATGGCTAGACTATCAGCGAGCTGATGCTTCAGCTCCACGTCGGATAACTCCTTTTCAAAGATATTTGTTGTCGCACGGCGCCAAAGTCGGCCGCTCGCAAGGACATTGGCCTTGTCGGCGCTCCAGACAACCGGCTTGCCCTCGGCGCCAGTGCTAGCATGCAGAATTCTGGCGACAGCAGCGCTCACTCTTGCCAACCTCTCAACCTCTGGCCGCGAGTACACCCACAGGTCAGACGCAACGTCTACCTCCTCCTTCATCTCGCCAAAGTACGCGCCACCGCAGTTTTCCCTCACCACAATGAACTTGGTGCCTGCAATAAGCTCAGGCTTAATTGGTGAGGCGCCGACAAGACTCGGGACGAGAATCTCGCATGGCCTCAGGTTGGCGAAGGCATCGAGCTTCTGTCGCAACTTCAAAAGTCCCGACTCAGGTGTAGGATCAGCGCCCGCCCACTCTGGGCCGCCGATGCTGCCGAAGAGCACAGAATCGCTAGCAACGGCCTTGTCGAGGACTGCGTCAGTGATGGGTGTGCCGTACTTGTCGATACTGCAGCCGCCCACAATGTCCGTGTCGTGCTCGAAGCGCAAGTCTGGACGGCTGGCCTCAATAATGTCGAGGACTTTGATGGCCTCGGCCATGATTTCAGGGCCGACATGGTCGCTGGGGAGGATGAGGATACGAAGAGTTTTAGGAGCCATTGTAACAGGTGAGATGTTTGATGAGGGAACAAGGTAATCCGGAGATCATCACCCGTACAAATACGGCGACGTCGCTCTGCTGTGGGCTTGAGCTTGGCTGCTTTTCCGATGTCGGACTTGCGGTACTGACCGTGGATCGGCAGAGACGATGCAGTAAGACTTCATGGATGGTGGGACCGCCAAGGATGTTGGATTAAATCGGAAAGGATTTATGTTCCTGTGATGCATTTTGATGATGTGTTGCATGGAGTGTGCCGCCCAGCTGTGCGGGGTCAGAGACAAGACGGTTGCTGAACGGCTAACCTACCTATATCAACATGTGAAGCCGTCTTTCACGTTCCCTCTTTGAACCACGGCCACCTTTGATCCTTCTTTGAGATATACTCAACATGTCAGGTCGTCTCCAGGGTAAAACCGCCATCATCACTGGCGGTGCATCAGGTTTCGGCAAAGGCATCGCCGCCAAATTTGTCTCTGAGGGCGCCAATGTCATCATAATCGACCTCTCCTCCGAAGCAGGCGAAGCCGTCGCCTCTGAGCTAAAGTGCCACTTCCTACGCGCAGACGTGACTAAGCCCGACGACTGGCGTACCGTTTTGTCTCTTGCCCTTGAGAAGTTCAAGCAGCTTGATATCGTCATCAACAATGCTGGTGCAACATATGCTAACAAGCCGACTGAGGATGTTACCGAGACCGACTTTGATCTAGTTATGAATGTTAATGTCAAGAGCGTGTATCACTCAACAAACATTCTGGTACCTTACTTTTTGAAGGAGAAGAGGCCTGGGTGCTTTATTCAGGTTGCTTCAACAGCGGGAAGTCGGCCTAGGCCCAACTTGACCTGGTACAATGCCTCCAAGGCCGCTGTCATCAACGCCACCAAGACCATGGCCGTCGAATATGGCCCTCGCCAGATTCGTTTCAACTCTGTGTCTCCAGTGGTTGGGAGCACCGGAATGTGGGTTTTTATCAATGAATGATGCAGGAATCATGCTGATCTAGGCAGGACTCATCTCTTCATTGGCAAGCCTGATACCGAGGAGAACAGAAAGGGTTTTGTGTCTACAATTCCCCTGGGGCGACCATCCACGCCCGCTGACATTGCCAACGCTTGCTGTTATTTGGCCAGTGAAGAGGCAAACTTCATCACTGGTGTTGATCTCGAGGTATGTGCAACTACTGTTCTGATATATATCTTGAGGATTCTAACGCATATACGGTACAGGTTGACGGAGGACGCTGTGTGTGATTCTGAGATAGCGAGAGCAGCACAAAAATGACCAAGAAAAACATGATTACAATCCCTTACAAGCCTTGTTTGCTCAACCTGTAAAGTTCTAAACACCTCACCTAAAACGTAGCATCTTTCCCAGACGAGGTGATTCGAAATACATCCATGGCCTTGCAAATAAGCGCCGATGAGCCACCATCGGAAGCGACACACACATTGTCTCTAGGTCTCTCCCGTGTTACCCCAAAAGCATGATCTTATCAGGCTGCGGTAGCTCAACAGATTCCTTCTACTGCAAGCAACAAATCAAAAGATGCCCTGAAACAAAAAGGAATGGAGACCAACATGTGCTCGGTAGACTGCTTTCAGTATGCCCTTCTGTATTCCGTGTGCCGGGCGGAAGCCGATCCCTGCACTGCAACTCCGAGAAAGCGGGGTAATGGCGGGGTCCGGATGACCCCGCCGGAGCCGGAGGTGACGGCGTCGGTTGTTACGGATAGCTTCGGCTCCAACTTTCTCATCCTGTGAGCTTCACAAAACTCTTGTATATCAGATGTGAAAAGGCTTAATCGGGACATTGGGGCTGTATCTGCTTTTTTTCTGTCAACACTAAGGCACAATGGCAACCACACAGCAACAAGGGGCAAACCCATACTCTCTTCCTTTCACGCTTCAAGACACCGACCTCCTTCACTTCAGCTCCTATGTCAACGGTCAATTCGTTTCAGCCCAGGACAACAAGGTCTTTGATGTACTCGACCCAGGTACCGGAAAGCCATGGGCAACATGTCCCGACTGCACATTCGCCGACGTCGAGCCTGCCCTCGCCTCCTGTTATGAGGCGTTCCAGCACTACTCCAAGACGACGCCGCGCCAGCGGGCAAAGTTGCTGATGAAATGGCACGACATTATGCTCGCTGCGAAAGAGGATCTCGCTCGCATTCTTGTCCACGAAACCGGCAAGCCACTGGCTGAGGCTCGTGGCGAGATTGACTATGCTTTGACATTTGTCTGGTGGTTCTCTGGTGAGGCCGACCGGGGCAAGCATGGGACGACCATGACCTGCGCCATTCCCGGTCGTCTGGCCTTGACAATCAAGCAACCCGTGGGTGTCGCAGCCGCCCTTGTCCCATGGAACTTTCCCATCGCGCTCGCTCTACGTAAAGCGGCCGCCGCATTGGCAGCAGGTTGCACAATGGTCGTCAAGACCTCTCCCGAAACGCCCCTCACAGCTGTCGCAGTCGCCCATCTAGCTACACGAGCAGGCTTTCCACCGGGTGCACTCAACGTGCTCACGACGAGTCTCGAGAACACACCTGCTGTGGCCGAGGCGCTGTGTCTAGACCCGAGGGTCAAGAAGGTCAGCTTCACGGGCAGCACACGTGTGGGCAAGTTGATCGCAGGCCTGTGCGCGAAGAACCTTAAAAAGACAACGTTTGAGCTCGGCGGAAATTGCCCGTTCATCGTGTTTGATGACGCCAATGTCGAGCAGGCAATGGAGCAACTTATGGCGCTCAAGTGGCGGCATGCAGGCCAGGCTTGCGTGACGGCCAACCGACTCTACGTGCAGAGCGGTATCTACGATGGCTTTGTTGAGAAGCTGATTACCCAGACAAAGGCGTTGAAGCCTGGGCATGGCATGCATGAGGATACTACCATGGGTGCCCTTACAACGCCGAGAGGATTGGACAAGGCAGAAGAGCTGTATAAGGATGCTGTCGATAAGGGCGCTACGGCAGTCCTCGGCAATGGCAAGAGGGAGAATGGAGATGGTTACTTCATGGCACCCACGATCCTCACTGGCATGACTGACAAGATGGCTATGACCCACGAGGAGATTTTTGCGCCTGTTCTGGGCGTCTATCGCTTCGATACAGAGGATGAGGTTGTAAAGAGAGCGAACGACACACCTCTTGGGTTGGCCAGCTACGTTTTCACCAAGAACGTTGACAGATTGCTAAGAATGTTTGAGGATTTGGAAGCTGGTATGATTGGACTGGTAAGTTTTATCCAATATCTTGACCTGAAAAGACACTGACATTGGGTAGAATGTCGGTAATAGCTCCTCGGCTGAGGCGCCGTTTGGAGGAATCAAGGACAGTGGGTATGGGAAAGAGAGTGGAAAGGATGTTGCTATCGATGAGTTCCTCATTAGCAAGACTGGGACATTATCTGTTGAAGAAAGGCATTGAGCCGCTATCGTACAGAGCGCCTGCGGCCTTGAAGCATGAAAAACGGTAGGGGATGTACCAGAGCGCAGCCCCTTTAGCGGGGACGCTCTGACCAATCAGAGCGCGCTATAGCTTAACAGCTGGAGAGCGTAAACATGCCACATCCACGGGAATAACAATTAGTTAGATTGACGTTTTCATAATCAAGGAACTTTGGAGAGTTTATTATCTAGGAGGTACCTCTTGCTGCACTTAGAAGGTTGTCATTGCCCGTGTCATTGTAAGCTGTATTGCTGGACTTTGTTGCACTGGTGTGGCCGCTTTTGATGCCGTCAAGCACAATACTTTTTTTTTAGGGTACAATGACGTCAAAAGCCATCAGCTGTAACAGCAAAAAGGTACAATCAATCTTAAGTTGCGGATGAGCCTTGCCATTGTGTTCGACAGCAAGCTGGTCCCGTAGAAGATAGAATTCGTGGGGCTGCTCCATCTGCTTCCTCCGAAATCACAGACTCTGTAGGGTAAGTCTGGTCCGGTGTGCCACCAGAGTGGCAAGCTCCGGAAGCCAAGCAGCAATCTCGGACTTACCCCGCCCCCGGCCTCCATTCTGGGGTAAGCGAGATCAAGCGGGCCCGAAACAAGGGTCGAGAGTCTGGGGTTGCGGAGCCTCCTAATACAGAGATGGTTTAGAGCCATATCCCCTGTCAACCACATGGAAACATGGTCACAGGAACAAGCACAATTCTTTAAAAAAAACAGCCAATTCTTCCTCTTCTTACGAATACCTACCTCAAATGATTGTGATTTTATATTGCCTTAATTCCTCTTGCCATGGCTAAGCACACAACCGCTTCCAACAGGCTGGTGACAGTTGCTGTTGCATTTGGCTCACTTGTATGTCAGTACAATTTCTACATGAGTAGCATACTAACTCGGCTATAGACATATGGCTACTGCTCTTCAGTCATCGGAAGCACAATTGGGCAGCCAGGATGGTACAGTTTCTTTGACTTGCCCGAGCAGGGCGAGGCGGGCTATAGCACCAAGACTACCCAAGCCATCTCGACGGCAAACGGAATCTACAGGCAGGCGGCGCAATTGGTACACTCTTCATCATGTGGGCCGCGACTGCCCTTGGACGAAAGAGGTCTATTGAGATCGGAGGGGCTTTTGCCTCGTTGGGAGGAGCCCTGCAGGGCGGTGCAGCCAACTTGGGGTGAGGCTTAGCCACCTGCTGGCATCGTCTCTATAGTATGGAGCAGAAGACTAACCCAGTATCTTCAGGATGTTTCAAGCAGGACGCATCTTGGCAGGCGTCGGTATCGGCATCCTCGTCACGGTCTGCCCTACGTACATGAGCGAGCTGGCACCACACGATAAACGAGGGTGGCTTGTGGGCCACCACGCCATCTTCCTCGTCTTCGGCTACATGCTCTCAGGTGGGCTTGGGTACGCCCGCTACTTCGCCACATCACGCATGCCAGACTCTGCTTGGAGATTTCCCCTGTGTATGCAGTGCCTCTCCCCCCTCGTTCTGTTGGTGGCCTCTGTCTGGATACCCGAGTCTCCGCGCTGGCTCTTGCAGAGGGGTCGAGTGGAAGAGGCCTGGGCGGTCGTACGGAACTTGCGGAAGTCTCCAGAGGATCCGGACGACCTGGTGGCTCGAGAAGAGATCTATCAGATTAAGGAGCAAATTGCCCTGGACGCCGCAAAGCTCGACGCGTTGGGTTGTGGACCTTGGATGGCTGTGATCAAAAAGAAGAGCTACCGCAAACGCATGGCGATAGGCTTCCTCACTCAATGGGGTGCTGAATTTGCTGGCCCTGTGATTATTGTAAGTTATTGAACTACTGGTTGGACTATTCCTAACACTTTTAGAATAACTACTCTGTCATTCTTTACACGAACCTTGGTCAAACTGGGTCCATGCCTCTCCTACTCTCCGTCCTCTGGCTCACCACGGCCGGCATCATCTATAACCCGCTGGGCGCCTGGCTTCACGACAAGGTCAACTCACGTCGGTGGATGTTCATGACAGGCCTCTTTGGTTGTCTGATTACCACAAGCGGCCTTGCTGCCTGTATCGCCGAGTTTGCCGGAACCTCGAATAAGGCGGGTAATGCGGCTGGGGTCTTCTTCGTCTTTCTTTACCTAGCATTCCAGGGGTAAGTCATACTCTTTCAAACCAGCGCTTTCTGGCTTCCGACTGGTGATTTTAGAACCCTTTGCGATACTACCATGTACATCCACGTGGCGGAAATCTTTTCAACAGAGATCCGCTTAATCGGTATGGGATTCTCCCTCTTTGGTCAATTCACTAGCACCATCATTCTGCTTCAGACAGCTCCTATCGGGTTTGTCCATGTTGGTTGGAAATACTACCTGGTGATTATTGTTTGGTGTATTGTCTTTATCCCTATTGTTTACTTCTTTTTTCCCGAGACGGCCAAGTTATCTCTGGAGGAGATTTCAGCCCGATTCGTCCACGTCAACGACGTTTCGGATGAGCAACGTAAGGACCTTGATAAGTTCCTTGGTAATTTGGATGTTGCTCATATGGAGAGCTCTGGAAAAGAGAGCAAAGCCGAGGCCTGAGCCAAGGCTGCAGCTTGATCGGGCTGAAGAGGGTAATGGGGTGATCTGGATAAGGAATGAGAAATTCGTGGTGTCAAGTAGCTAAATATGTGCCAAGTCGAATTCCGTCTACTAAACATTAGCAATTCAGTCCCAGTCGCTACGTTATTGAACCCTAGATTAGTCGATAGAATGGATTGCTTGAGTCTCGTGGAGTTGGTGAGAGACAATATTGCCTGATGCCATTTCGCGCCGAACACAAGATGTGACCAGGTTTTCCCATAGCGTAGAATAGTACTGTCTTTGGGATTGATGTCCCCTGCTCGATCCCAGTTCTTGATCTCCCCTTAGTTACTCATATCAGCTGCCTCTTGTGCTTGGCATTTGTACGAGGGTAAGGATGGTAACTTTTATCTATCTTAGAAGGAGCTTTATTGAGGCTACCATGGCGTCATTTATTATGATTGCAAACCCTTTTGTGCTCTCAACGCTTGGGTATAAGGCTCAATCGTGTCATGTCCGTGTTATTTCAGTTGGATTGCTCAGAAGCGAACCCCTTTCCCCCCTCCACCGGAGTGGTCCGGGAGCACCCAGCGGATGTGGCACGCTCCAGTCGTTCCAGCCAATTGAGTTGCAAAGGCCGAAGTCGGCAAATGGCACATGACTCCCCCGGCCTGTCCATCCAAACGCATGCCCCCTCCCCAGAAGATGGCCAGCGGGGCGTATGCTTTGACTCTGTTGGCTTGGTGTGTTTTATTTTTGCGCTATTGAGGTGGTGAGATGCCGGCCCCGAAAAAAGTATAGAAGGTCCTGTCATGTTCAAGGCACAAAGCCTGTTCATTCGTGTAACTTGGATCCCAGGTCTCCCATAGCACTCAACATGGGCTCTCTAATCTCTTCTGAGCATGATTCACCGCACTACAAAGACTACGACCGCCTTCCAGACCCTCGAAGAGTTTGGACTGGAGCGCCAGGCTCACGCGAAGAAGGTCTCGGCCGTCTTGTCCTCCTCACGCCGGAAGTGGTCACCAAAGCGGCAGCCACATGCATCAAGACAGGTCAGCGTACATCCTTGAACTGGGAACTGATCAAGCTCGATATTGCCAACTTCAATCGAGCTCCAGCCCAGCATCACATTGTCTCACTCTTGAATGGCGCTGCATATGACCATATCTACATCCATCATCACGGCCTAAATGGCCATGTTCCTGACAAACCTGTATATCCCATCTTTTGAAGCGCAGCTCTGTCAGACGTACCTTCTTTACGCAGCCATCTGCATCTTTTGTGTGCTTGCTGTCATCTTCGGCTTGAAGCAAGTCCCCACAGTCGAAATTGTCTTCTTTCTCATGAGCTTGGTTGGATTTGTCGTCTATACTCTCGTGGTTCTTGTTCGAAGTACCCCCAAATAGCGTGCCAAGGTCGTTTTCACCGAATTCTCAACTATTACCGGTTGAACGGATGGCTTTGCTTTCATGCTGGCGGCTAGCCAGGCCATATTCAAGTTGGTATGGTTCCAGCCGATACCGGCATCCTGCTCATGTACGCAAACGCAACTCTTGAGTATACATAGCTTGCCTTTGGCGTCCGGGGGAACTGCACTTAGATACTGGATGTGGCCAAGACACTCGCAACCAAGACGCAGATTATTCGCCATGGAACCCACCTGGCGTCGCCAAGGTCAAACGTCGACTTGTTCAAGAAGGGTGGTCGGGCATCACCATACGGAATGACGAGGTCAGATAGTGAAATTCGATAGAAGAGAGGCTTTCTATCGTAGCGTACATCGAAAGAAGCTAATTTTAACTGGGTACTGATAATTAACTGCTAATATCTAAGTACTAATATTTATCTACTAAGATTCTTCTGAGACTGCCAGAGAGATTCTTTGATTGCGTCCTTGCTTCCACAGCTTATTTCTATCTTCAGCGAAAGGCCTTAGAGATATTCGGTCCCTTTGGGAAATCAGTTAATGGCATGTTTGCACTAATACCTGGCACTTTGACTTACCATCCAAACAAGAGTTCTCTCTGAAATCTTCCACTTTCCATCTTTTCCCTTGATCACCGTGTCTTGGTACCGACCATAGCTGTACAAGACCTTATCCAAATCGTACGCATCAGTTAGACCAGGGGGTACTTGGGCCAGGAAATGGGACGCAGTGAGGTACGTGAGCGCAACAGCCTTCCTGTTAGAGCACAACTCGATAACTTGAGTGCCGTAGCTGTGTTGAGTGCTGACGAAGCGACCGACGCCGTCAGAGATGGCAGCCGCTATATTGCCCGCTCCGCGGATCGTCCCCAGGGGAGGAGGGAAGTTCGCAGTGGCGTCAGACGTGAAGATTCTTGGTAGGGCGTCCCAATCCTTCCCATCTACTGCCACCGGGTACCGTGAAAGGAGGTGCTGTATAGCGTGAAGCGCGGTCTGGTACCCGAGAGTCTCAATATGGGGAGCCCGGTCGCAGCTCAAAACCGGGGTGATGGGTGAGGCGTAGGGGTGCAACGCCGCCACAGTGCTGGCAATGGCGAGGATAATGCCAGAAAGAAGAACCATTGTGGAAGAGTATGGAGGGGAATGGGACTAAGAAGAAGGATAAAGGGAATGTGTTGAGATAATTTCAGGAAAAGTCCAAACACTTTTGGAGCTATATAAGGGGAGATAGGGGCTTAATCTGAATACATTCAAACACCCGCAGCTAAGGGCCTCCGATCTGCCGAACTTGAAGGAAACGAAAAGAATCCGCATCATATTTGTCATTCTTGGTGGACAAAAGATGGCTCACAGGCTGGCTCAAAGTTTCAGTAGAACTTGCCTAGACGAGAAAACGGCGTCTCGGTCATCGGAGGGTGGGCGGAAGCCAAATCGGCACAATTCAAACTCCGACGTCTTTGATCAGCTGTCGGTGTTAAGCCGGCTCGAATTTCGGGCCATTAAAGGAGCTTCAACATTCTCAATCAACTCGGCTGTCCACGACTCACTTACATGTACTATGACTCATTCAATCAACCATCCGTCCGATTTCACAGCCTTCACCCATCAACAATGTCCGTCACCTTGACCATTGCCTGCGTCAACGAGCCGGACGCTCAGTACGATATGGACTACTACGCCCACAAGCACATGCCTCTGGTCCAAGCTCACCGGGGACACTACGGGATCAAAAGCTGGTGCGTCACTCAATATCTGGCTAGGCCTGATGGGTCTCCTCCGGGATACGCATTCTCCTCTTCGGTTGTTTGGAGGGACGGCCACTCGATTAAAACAGCGTTGTCTGGTCCGGAAACGAAGGTGATCATGGGCGATGTGGCCAACTTTGGTAATAAGAAGCCGACAATCCTGCTTAGAGAGACAGTGCACACGTCTGGAGAGTGAACTCGGAGTAACTGGAATGTAGCTCCAATGGGGATTTTCAGCGGTGGGTTGGGCGGCGATGATAGGATGAGTGTGGTGGATCTTAGGGATGAGACAATTGGAGTGATGTTGAGGGTTTTAGAATAAAACGAGTTGAAAACACAGTGGCCTTCCCAACTAGAGACCGAACCAATCCAAACTGCAATCCAAGGCAGATGATATTCCATACCCCCTGACCCCGTAAATCACCCGCTCGATTATCCATGGCTCGGACCATGGCAGTCCCACCAAGCGTGTTGACCGTTAGGGGGTCATAAAGTTTCAACCAAATAACACGCTAAACCAGTGTTGTTGCATGCTTCAATGCCGACGGTTGAATGTGTTCCCGCACGGCACTCGAGATCACCCACTCGCCGATGCTCCGACGCAGCACAGACATACTTGCTCAAGAATTGCCAGAACAATTGCGGCGTAAAATCGTCCCGGAGTGTGAACTGTTGCAGGAAACAAAGTTATGTCAAATACATGAAGAGTCTCCGTTCGAACTGTGTTAGCATTGGGATATGATGCTAGGACATGTTAGAAATGTGTTCTTTACTATATTTGAAGCCGGGATAACCGACATAGCAGATCGTCTCTGATCTCAACATTCTTCCATAGCTTCCTCTCCGTTCTTGACAACCTCTTCGATCTCCGTTTTTTCTCTTCAACAGATTTCTTCAAATTTCAACTATGGCTGGCTTCATGATGACTCTGACTCTCTTCAGAGGCAAAGTCATCACCGTGGCCGGCGCCAGTCAGGGCTTGGGGCTGGCTACGGTAAAATATCTCCTCGTACACGGAGCCATGGTGTCCATGTCAAGTTCCTCCCTGCAGAACATCATCCAGGCCTTGGCACAGGCTGTAAAAGATGCAGGCGTGAAATGCTTTGTCCCAAGCGCCTTCGGAACCATATCTTTAATACGCAATGTCCTAGTAACCTTTGTCCGCAAACACTCCACAGAAAGAAGACATCATCAATCAGATCAAGAGCATCTGCTTACCCTACACCATCGTCGATATAGGTGGCCGTGCTGCATTTCGCCCTCTCTTGGTACGGGAAAGAAAAAGAGAGGTGAAGGAGGGTCAATTTCCGCCTCTCATCTTTGTTCCTTTCTCTTTGGCTCTGAAAGCGCCGATTTATTTCCAAGACTGCTTTACTAATTGAGCTGTCTGGGAGCCAGCTATCTCCCGCCGCCCTGTGATTCATCACCCCGCGTAATCGACACCCTATTTACTCTTCCACACGGTCAACACATCCCTCACCTTCTTTGGAGTGACCTCAGGGAAGAGTGGGTTAATGCTCAGCTTCTCATCCAAATCAAAGTAGCCATCCTCCACCAACAAGCCCAGGTTGGCAACAAACTTGCGCAGCCCGTCCAAGGAGTCATACTGCTTGGAGTCAGAAATCGCTTTGTATACTGCTTGTTTCTCGTACTTGGACACGGGTACGGCCTCCACGTCGGGGATGTCATGGCGATACTCGACATTGTGCATGTCTCGGAGCTGGCGGCCCTCAAAGATAAACACAGCTAGCAAGGGTAAGAAGGTGCAAAACAAGCGAGCCCTGAGCTGGGCTAAGTCTGGATGATTTCACTGGAGAGTCATGTAGATCAATGCACAATTTCAGTCCCAGGTGTTGTCCGGGATTCGTTATTTTCATAGAGAGCTCGAGAAACGAGGCTAAGAACTACCCTAGCCCGTTGTCTGATTCATTCTATTCGTGAGATGTTATGACGTCATGTTTTCCATACTGATAAAATGATCTCGGGGGATAGTGAGAACTCGGGAGCGACGGGGAACTCGGGGGGGAAGTTGGGAACTCGGTGAATACGGGGAACAGCTTGGCCGGATTTATATAATGAAATAAATTAATTAAGGATAATTAGCTATCTCTTAAGATAATTAGGCCTAGTTGCTATATAGTTCCTTTCTAAAAGTAAACTTCTTTACTGTTGCAGAGCAATCGAGTGTACGCCTCGAGTAACAGGAATCGAATAGCTGGTTTCGACAAATTCCACGCGATTCACGTCGGCGTGATCACCCGAGATTCTCCAAAAGTCCACCGATCCTCCAGGCGATTTGCCATCGTACTGATCAAAGGTCGTGACCGCAACGAAGCGACTCGAGCTATCAAACACGACACCCTCGGGCAGAATTTCATCAAAGGCATAAGTGCCAACGGTGCTCAAGCTACCCGTCTTCAGATCAAGGCGCAGGAGACTGAGGGAAGAAAAGAAGCCCTGATCCGGACTGTCGAGTGCCGGGGTGCTTCTCTCAAGGTTGGCCGTGACGGCCCACTGTCCGTCAGGGCTGATGGCAAGGCCTTCAGGCATAACCCCAACTTGTGCACGAGAGACCAAAGTTCAGATGACCGACAGGCGGTAGGCTCTGTGCCGTGAAGGCCGAGCGCTGCTATGAAACAGCCCAGGACATTGTTCGAGGCTTTCAGATTCATGACGGTTTCTTGACCAGATAACGTGCTTTTGTTGGTGAAAGGAGGGATTGATGTTCTTTTGAGGGCGGGGGTTCAAAGACGAGATGATTGCTTTACTGGAGCAACAGCGTTTCCAACTCTTAAATACACTCCAGCTGGCCAAGAGAGCTTCATCTATGTCTTCTTCGCCTACGTAAGTGCTCTAAGCCACGCCTCTCTATTGACAGGACAATTATGCTTAAGTTTCTGGACTCAACGTTATGAACATAATAACACATAACTGGACTTACTAATTGAGTACATTCAGATAGACCCGGCGTTAACGGGTACTATACGATGCCGATGGAAACCCCGGTATCTCCGAGTGGCAATATTAAGCCCTTACTTTATTAACATGCCAAGAGTCTATCCCTACTTGGATTGTGTTGGTAGTGGGATATGATGCTATGATGTATTAGAAATGCGTTCTTTGTTATAGTTGAAGCCGGCATAACCGATAGATAAGATCGTGAGATGCGCTGTCGATGACATTTGCTCAGCGGCACCAGGCGTCTTCCTTTACATGTCTTGGCGAGCTGAAAGAGACTACATTCGGTGAGCTGCAGGTTGAACCGCAGCGACTGCTCCAGCCGGCTCAAGCACAATCCACCATTCGACGGAAGCCATGTCGGACAACACCTATCAAGAAAACCATTGACTACGTATTTTGTTTGGAAGAAAGGATGCAATTAGGCAGCAGTCAGAGCTGAGCCTTGGCGAAGGCTCGGAAGCGACGAGAAGGTATTGATCTTCTCAGTGACCTCAGTGGCGAGTTCGTCAATGTCCGAGGGTAGCTTCTTGCCGTACTCATTGACCACCTCTTCGTGGATCAGTTTGGTCTCGTCCTCGAGTGCTTGATCCATGAGTGCCTCATTGCAGATCAACAGCAATCCTTCGGCAAAGTCCTTCTTGGAGTACGCAATGGCCTGCGTCACCACAGCTCCCTGCTATATCTCATGAACATTTGCCAGCAACTTGGATGCCCCGTCTTTGAGAGGGGCGAACCGTCGCTGGAGAGCAATGCTGCGGAACTCAACCGCCTCGGCTGCTGAGATCAGTTGGGGAACCAGTTGCTCCGTCTGGCCATAGATCCAGGACACCCGGAGATCCAGAAGATCTCTGCTTTCCTCTCCACCCTGCAGGTCATAATCGCTGGCCAGAAGGACGGTGACATCAACTGGGAGATGGCCAAGTCTGGCGACTCCAACAAGGGAGGGGCAAAGTCGGCGATCAAATTTGTCGTCACGATGCTCGGCGACGCCAAGCAGCGCTTCGCACCGCTCGCCACCTCAGAAGAGCCCAGTAAGACCTTGCTCCAGATCTTGGATGTGTCCTTGCAAGTTACCAAGGATCTGCAGGCTGTTGTCGAGAAGTCTAGCAAGATGTCAACTAGCTACCCAGCCAAGGACTCCGCGAACGTCAAGAAGTGGCACGCAGACTTTGCTGTCGAATACGCACGCGCGAACACTCTCTTGACCACAGCGAGGACGATTCTTGGCACGGCAGCGAACGGCGTAAGTCTTTCAACTTTTCACTGCGTTGAATGTAAGAGAGATCTAATGAACACAGATTTCTCTCATGGGTAATTCGGCCGACCCAGCTCAGCAGACAGCTAAGGACAACTATGTCAAGACCACCGATATGCTGTTGCAGCAGCAGAACAGGCTTGCTGATATCCAGGCAAACTTGACGACCTTGACGACCTCCAACATCTCCCTCGTGAGTTTCTTGCACACTGTTGTAGTTGTTCAAAAACAATACTCTTCGAACAAGAAGCACAGGCCGAGATCAAGCGTATCCTCATTGAGTGCATCAAGCTCATCATCGATCTAAAAGACCAAATCACCTCTTTAGTTTGCTTCTTCAACGGTTATCGAAGCGTTTAAACCACAAGGACCATGACGCAGGATCAGTTATTTTGGACAAGCAGACCTCGAAGAAGCAGATGGAGAAGATGGAAGACTCCTTTTACAGATGGTTCACTACCATAGATCAATCAACCGACACTCTTTTTAGGCATTAAACTCTGTTCTTTATGCTTAATTATTGGCATAATATCGTGTATTTCTAGTATTTTTCTGGAGAGAGACGTCGAGATTAGTATCTTCTAGAATGCTTATTTCCTTAATACCGTTCCTTTAGTTCAACAGACTAGGAAATTAAATAAGTCTTTCTTTCTCTCTCTCTCCGCCACTAGATGAACGCATCTCTCATTTCACCAATTCAAGTAACTTTAGCTTTCATATATCTTGCCAAGAACTTCAATCCGACACCTATCCTTGCACGCTTTAGTGAGTAATTCATATCATATATTTAACTAACCCTGAAAGGGTCTAGAATAATGTTTGGAATATTTATTATTATATTAGAAAAAAATTATATATATAAATAATACTTCTGTGGTGCAGGAGTATAGTATAGATAATAAAGAATTTATTAATTAAGTCTATAAATTATATTCCTAGAGAGTTACCTTATAAGAATTTAAGAAGATAAGTTTAATATTAATATTCTTATTT
Organism: Fusarium duplospermum; assembly: GCA_003946985.1. Lineage (NCBI taxonomy): Eukaryota > Fungi > Ascomycota > Sordariomycetes > Hypocreales > Nectriaceae > Fusarium > Fusarium duplospermum. Next base: position 6,798 of record NKCI01000313.1, on the reverse strand, counting down.
ATACCAAGAGGGGTCATACAGGAAACAAAGGCACAGGCAAATTTGGAAAACCATAGTCATCAAGCTTTAGTTAAGGTTCTTAGCCCTCCGTAGCATAACCTTACCTTCCTAACTCTAAGAGCCCAATCGAGTGGAGCCATGCTTGTAGCAATAGAAAGCACCACGTACCAACTGACCGAGCATCTTTCTATTCGTGGTTATCGCACACCGGCTGTTGACGTTTCCGAGACATTTCAGCTCTGGAACATTGCAGCTGGCTTTCGATCTTGCCTTCCTATAGGGCCGCCAAAGGAAAGGTTCTTGCTTTCAGCGCGAGTTGCGAAGTCGGGGCTTGCAGATCTTGTCAGGGTTTGTCCCGCCCGGAATACGAGTATCGGGTTTCACCGGTGGCCCCTTTCCAATATCGGGTAATAGCGGACGAGACGCAACGCAAGTCATTACGAATAAGCTAAACGCTACTGAGATACCTATGTACTCTAGCGGCGAGGAAAGGGTAGTAGACATTTTCAATTCTACCTACACATGGCAACCGGTGATACCCTGGGTTGCTGTCAAGATCTCAACGTACGCGGGAATTTCGAGGGTATGAAACGTGGAAGACGGAGACAACGCATGCGTTGTTCTGACACGGGACGGACCGAGAATGTGAAGGCGCAACTGATCCGACCAGGGTGTTCCAGCTCGCACAGAGATCTGCAGCCAACATTTCTAGGTCAGTCTCGAATCGACCAGGGCAAGTTAGCTAGTTTCAGGAATGATCGGCAAGCTAACAACCAAAACAGGCATGGTGCGAGATAACAAGCGCAGCCAATCAGCCAGCTCGCTGCCGAAGTAGGTAGATGCCTAGTGTTTGCTGCTCAGTCTCTGGAAGAGTGATCCGGGATTGCGGTATGGTAACCAGTCCAGATCATATCTTTTGGTCTTTTCCTTATAACGAAAAAACATTTGTGAAACTGAGCTTGGGTCTGATGCAAGGTGGGCGATGGGAGGCGGCCGATGGGGAAGCCAGACGGTAGAACCAGAGCGAACCGCTGATCCTATCAGGAATGCCGGGTAGGCGCGGCTATCTAATATGTGATGTCACGAGTCTCCTAACACAGCTTCGGTTAGGTGGCTGGCCCCAAAGGCATGCTGATGCAGCCTTGGCAATTCGCTGCATTAATAGTATTCCTAAAGCCAAAGAAGTAAGGACAAGAGAGGAAAGTTTGAGGCCTTTCCTGCATATCTGGCTATGGCTTTGGGATGGCGCGGTCCCAATTGGAAAGTGGGCTTACGTATGTGAGACATCGCAGCCCAAAAACGGTATAGATGAACTTCGACATTGAGCTGAGAAACCCTGATAAATTGTTAAATCACACAGATCAATTCCTCCTTTATGTTCCAATTCGTAAGTCTGCAGTTGCTTTACAGTTGTGGCGGTCTCGGCCCCCGCCGGCCAACTTCAGCCTTTTACCACTATGGGTGTATGGTTTCGGAAGTCTAGCCTTCCTGTCACATATGCGACGAAAATGATCGTCCCGAAGCAATCAACAATGCAAGGATTTGAGCAAATCATTGTCGCCAAATCGTTTCCTCAGCTTGCCACTATCACCATGCATCACGATTTACCCCAGCATAGGTTCATCCACAAGCGCTAAGAAACGATATCACCTGTGCCTCCATCTGAATGAGGAAGCCGTGATGTCCAACTTGACTAAAAGTTACCAATATGTGATTGGAGAGTTCGCCTGCCATGATTGTTATGTGTGCATGGTTAGATCGTGCCTTTTATGACAGCTAAGCAGCCAGCTGAAAGTGAGACAGACACCTTTCAGCAACGGCAGAGTACTCAAGCTAAACCATCTGAGGATTATTTCCTTAATAGCTAAGCGCCGAGTGAAGACTGCTCGGGGGGCATCGCAATGTGATTGCTGAGATTCTCTTCTGCAAGAAGTTCCCCAATCACCAACAAGACTTGAACCCTGGGTTCAGCCGAAGGAACAGAATCTATATAAACTTACAAACCCCCGACTTGAGAGACCAGAACACCAGCACACTCATCAGACTTCCCTAACAACAAGCAATCGTCTACAAACTTTCAGCTCCCTCTCAAGTATATCACAATGGCTTCCGTTATGTCTTTCTCCCAGCAGCAGCAGCCACCGCAGCCACCGCAGCAGCAACAGCGGAGCCTCCCTATCCAGACAGTCAACTCCAGCTCCAGCTCTGTCGACGGCGACCTCCTCGCTGCTTTGGCAGCCTACGTCACCAGCGGTGCCCATGCTCGTAGCGCCACGGAGCAGGAGATCCACGATCTTGCTTCCGAGGCCATATCCAAGCCCGGGGGCAGGGCTCATATTGAATCCCTCGTTTCATGCGACCCCTATCCCGAGCACAAAATCTGGAGGCATTCAGCTCCTGCTCATGGAACCATGGATATATCCAAGACCAGAATTGCCCTGACTCTTGGAATCCTTAGCCCTGATCCGGTATTCGACGCATCTGGTACTGGTTTCTTTGTACCCTTTAGTAGTTCTCTGAACAGGCGAGTGGCAATCTGAACTGAAGGTTCCATAGACTAACTGGATTGTTTCTCAGCGGTATCTTCTACTACGATGATTTGGACCTGTTCACCCCAGGAAAGGCGAACTTCAAACTCACGGTCATTAACGTAAGTAACCAAAATTTACAAAAGAGAAGAACTAACGTCTAGTAGCTTGATTTCTTTGTCGACATCTACCGCGACGAGAACCGTGTCGGCAACTTCTGGTTCCGCAACCCTGGCTTCCCTCTTCCAACCGGTGGTGTCGAACTAGTTGGGAAGATTGGTGTCTCGACTCAATCTTCTTCATAATTCTGACCTTGTTCTCGGGTGTCCCTTGCCTAGAAGTGGTCTTGATTTGAATTTATCAGTAGTGCATTTCAGGCTAGGATTAGTCTGGGTATGCGACCAGTTCCCTTAAATTTGGATTTATTATAAATTGTAATATATTCTCTTATTATAAGCTACCTTTCTTACGTCCTATTCATTTTATTGCAAAGGGCTCTCAATCGGCGCTGAGGCTTAGCTCCTATAAATATAGTCTATAGGAGTCTTATGCTGCAGGCAGTAGAAAGACTAAAAAGTGAGGTCACTGTGTTAATTAGGTGGTTATCCTATGATGTTTTAATTATGTGTTCTTTACTATACCTAGGTACTTGAAGTCCGCCCCTGAGCCGATCAAGCAGGCATTCTGAGCCCATGTCGTGACCCGGCGGGGTTTAACACACCTAGGAGTATACTAATTATTTTAACTTAGAAAATAGGATGATTTGATTTGATTGAGGGCTGAAATCGACTGACGACTTGGTTGATTTAATTGTTGTGTTTAATTGATTGAGTTGACATATAGGGAGCGCTAGTTGAGAGGCCTAGGTTTTCTCATATTCTACACCTCTCCCTCTAGCGGCAACGCTGTTTAGACCTATATACGTACAGCCACAACAGCTATAGCTGTTAAGAGCAAGTGCCACGGTATCCAGCACCTCTCTGCCAACTTTCATAACCATGTGTTGCACCATAAAGCTTGCACGCGGAATAGAAGTCATCGCCGCTAATCACGTTGCCATCCTTCTCTATACACTTAACCCCATCAAAAGTTGCCTAATGGCTGCGTTAATTGAGGCCACTTCGAATCTCGCTAGATAGGTACTCACCACAGACCCCCAGCGCTCAGCGCACACAGCTCCCGTCCAATCGTTTCGAGGAATCCATCCTTCCGAAGTTAGTAGGCAGCAGTTGTGACTACTGTGGTCCTTGCTGATGGTAGGTCGCATTAGTCTGGGCTAACATTCGCAAAAGGGAGGGATTATATTTACCTTCGAGCGGCTTGGATGAGAAAACACGTGAGGACCAGAGACTTGAGAAAGGTCGCCATGATTGCTTGGTGTTTGGTGGCTATCTGCTGAGAGTGTAAAGGATGATGCTACTGCCAGATGATGGGTAGAAGACACTTTGGTATGGACGAGACGTCTCTATTTATGTTGGTCGTTCATCAAGTCCTTCGTGCCCTCTCGAATGAGACCCGAGTCAGTTGCCACGTACCGTAAAAAAACTCAACAAATTAGGATGCTCAAGTGGAGTATTTCTTTACTAACAATAATTACAGTAGGTATTCCCCTAGTCTCGATAATAGCTATCAATAGTTAGAATTAGATATGGTATCGTATTCACGGTATTCTAATTACTTGTACTTGTGATTAACAAGGGTGAGTCCCACTATCAAGGGTTAGCAAGGCCCCTTGTACAAACCTTCTTATTTGACACGGAATTATCCTAAGTACTATAATAATGCTAAACAAGGGTGAGTCACACTAACAAAGTTTAGCAATCGACTGAGCCCTCGAATGCGGCTATTCGGGATTTCGTGAACTCGCAGATCAAGCAACCAGTGGCCGGCCAGCGAGGTAAGGGACAAAAGCTTGTGCTCGCTGATGCCGAGAATCCCGCCGGCTACTTCACAGCCGCGGACCTGACTTCAGATGATATCCATCCACGCGATACAGGTCATTGCAAGATTACAGCCGTCTTCGTCTGGGCTATCTACGAGGCCAACGCGGTGGATTTTTCAGGGCCCCTTCAAGTAATTATAAATCTTTAGCGTTATGGCCTCGGCGGAGAAAAATTATATCTTCCCATGGGTGCTGAATGCCGAAAGGGCGTTCTGAGGTAGTGGTAGTCTAACACGACAGATGTACGGCCAGATAGGTGAAAGGACGACTGCCGAGCCAGCCGTCACTGTTGATAGGTGGAGCTCGGTAGGGGCCCAACGATCGATACAGTCCGCGATTACGAGTATAAATAGGGTTAGACTTACATTGATGACGTGAGAGCGAGGATAGAGGAGGTAGGTCATGGCGGCTGAGGCGGTGAGTACCCTTAAGCCTAGAAGGCGTGCCTGCATCGGACGACTTCATCGACAGACCATCCGACAGGGCTGAGTTCGAACAATACCTCATGCCACAGCGATCTCACACCGAGTGTTACGTAAAAGGGGGCCCCTTCTTATGCCTGATACCGTAGTAGATGAGGCACTTCAGCATTGACGAACTTTAGTAAATGTTATTAAGTGGATGGATTGCGTGGGAAGCCAATCGAAATCGATTCTTTCTTGTCGTAACATTTCACTCGATGGCTGCCGGCACGCCCGGATACGAGACTCTATCATATATAAAGTACTTATGGGTCTGTAATTTCCAGTCTAAGACAAGCCTAGCTATGAAAAACCTCTCTCTTGTGTCGTATGATCCTGAGTATATGATAACTGGGACCTTGAGTAAAGCCTGGCTTAAAACGCTGATCATAATACTTATTAATCATTTTATATAATTAAGGTTTATTGATCCGCCTTTTCACAGTCATACTTCGGGCTTGCCGACGCTTATACCCGTGTCGTCGTACGTAGCTCTGGAACCTTATAGACTAATTAGTTACCGCTAACGTTTATGATCCTTGCACTCTATCCTACGGGCATTGAGTCGGTGAGCTTACGGGCCCCGAACCAGGAAATGGAATGCGGTGAGACGTGCTGCTACAGACATCCCCAGAAATGATATAGATATAGTCCGGTCTGCCCCAGGGCCAATAACATCTTGGATCAAACTCAACAATATTGCCTTTACATCTGCACCGACCCCAACCATTATCCATCCCCCCGACCCAGCAATCCAGCCATAGCGTCACTGATCTGATATACAATGCGGTCATTTGGCATCCTCGCGATTATAGCGGTCTTTGCGCCATTTGTCATATCAGAATGCTTTGATCGAAGTGTTGACTGCGTGAGTAAATAGAACCTCGCGAGCAGCTTTCACTCACATAATCTAGTCCCCTTTTTCGGTCTGCCAGAACTTGGTGTCTGGCAAGCAAGTTTGTGGTTCAACTGAGAGGCCTAATGGATGTACAGCACTAAAGGGTGCCGGGACTGATTCCGGAAATGTTGTCGTACGTTGAGTCTCCACTTATATCAACAAGCCAAATTACCTTATCCTGACTTTTGCAGTGTAACTGTTGTCGTTAGAAGTTACGTGTTTCTGCCTCTTGTTGCCACAGTCTCAAGACCACGGTGTATACCCTGAACCGAGCTGCATGATGGGATGCTTTGAGGGCAAGAGCGACAGGCGATACGGGTTCCTCAGTCTTGTCGGTGTGAACGGGTACAATCGGGGCCTGTCAGACTCAGTATACGCAGCGCTCCTAATTGTCCAATCAGTCCGTCTGAACGCCTCAGACTGCCCATTTAGTCCGTTTGACTTAGCTAGACTAAAATAGCAGTCTGACCGAGATGTTCATACTGAACTATCGGTCCGTTCGTCACCGTCAGACTAGACAAAGTGCAAACTGCAGTCTAGACTATTAGTCTAGACACGTGACTTATAGCTTATCTTAGAGGAGGATAGTTATTAAAAATATTATAAACTTGCTCCTACTAGTAGCCTCCTTATAGTTTACACAAGTTATTACTATATTATTTTTAGTATTTATATAATATTTTAATAATACTCTTATTTAAGCCCGCTAGTCCTTATCTAAGGGGGGCATAAGGTTAAGAGCAACTATAAGCCGCCTAAGGCTTAGATATTTATATAAAAACTCCTTAAGTCTATAAGTATTAAATAGAAGCGGTTATATATATATAACTATATAAAAAGCATTTTATAATATATTATAGCTAAATAAGCTATAGAATTAAATAAAGTAAAATTATATAATTTAATATAATTTATGTCACGGCCTGAACTGTCCCCCATCACGTGCCCAGAAAACTTCTCCACAAAACC
>NKCI01000312.1:0-34708 GCA_003946985.1 Fusarium duplospermum | reverse complement strand
GAATTAATAAAACCCTTAAATAAATTAAAATAATATATATATTTCTTAATATAAAGAAAATAATTATATAAGTTATTAATTAATATAACTTTTACATAAAACTAAGGCATAATATTATAAACCCTATAGTAAGCTATAATTATTATTAATTATATAATACTTATAGGACTTAATTATTATAGATTTTATTATAAAATTACCCTTATTAAAAGAACTAATTATTAGAAATTTCTATAATAATATTCTTATTATTATAGATAGACTTATAAAATTTTTTTATTTTATACCCTATAGAGAATTAATAAATATAGAAGAATTTACTTACCTCTTTTACTTTTATATCGCAAAAATATATAAGATACCTCTTAAAATTATTATAAATAAAAGACCCTTATTTATATTAAAATTCTAGTAAAGCCTCACAGGATACTTAGGAATTAACTATAAGCTCTTTATAATATATTATAAAGAGACTAATAGATAAATAGAATATATAAATTAGATATTAAAATAATACCTTTAATATTATATTAATTATAAATAGATTAACTAGGTTAAGAAGCTATTTATAGCTTAATTAGCCTATAATATAATAACTAATAAAAACATAAAAGTTATATTAGTATATATTAATTTTAGATTTATATTAAATATATATTAATAATTATAAGATACTATTATTAACCCTAAAGCTATCCTCGCGAGCGATTAATTATATAACTTATATAAAGAAATAAAAATAAAACTTAAATTTATTAAAAATAAAATAATAGCTTATGCTAATAAAAAAAAAGTTAAGAGACTAACTTTCTTAGAGGGAGATATAATCTATTTTATAATAAAAAATATTAAAATAAAATAATAAAATAAAAAACTTAATTATAAATATATTAAACCCTATAAAATTAAATAAAAAATCTTAAAAAATAACTATAAATTAGACTTATTAGTAAAAATTAAGCTTTATTTAATTATTTATATTTTACTACTTAAGTTAATATAAAATATTATTTAAGTAAAGATAAATAATAAACTAAATATAAAAGTTAATAGACTAGAAGAGTATATTATAAAAACTATCCTTAATATAAATAAAATTAATAATAAGATAATATATTTTATTAAATAAAAAAACTACTTAGACTTAAAAAATACTTAAAAACCCCTTAGAATATTTTATTAATATATAATACCTTTTAAAAAATTTTTATTAGTAATATTAAAAGAATATATAAACTTAAGATTAATAATACTCTAATTAATAATATCTATAGCCCTTATAAACTATATAGTAATTATAGCTTTTAACTTTACCTTTTTAATTATCTTTAGCTTATCTAAAGAATATAGCCTATAAATAGCTATTTTAATACCCTTAATATATAATTAGTATTTTTAATAATAAAGCTAAGTTAAATAAGCTAAAACCTTATTTACCTTTACTTAAGCCTCTTATATTTTCTATTATAAGTATAAAAAATCTTTCTTAATATATTTTTCTTTAGAATTTAAGTAATTAAACTCCTAATAAATATAATTTACTTAAGAATTATTAATAATAAAAAACCCTATAAATAAAAATATATAAATAAGCACTAAAGATATTCGTTAATATATTATAAAAAAGACTATAATAAATATACTCTCTATAGTGATCTAATTTCTTAGGTAAGACTAGATAATAAAGACTATAGAAATAATAAAATAAATAAAACATAATTTTAAATCTAAAATAATTAATAATATTACTTAATTTAATAATAGCTAATTATTTCTTAAAAAAAATAAAATAACTAAATATATTAATAAAAGATTTTTATAAGTTAAAGATTAATATATATATATAAATAATTAAGGTTATAAATATAGCCTTAAGGATAAGATTAATAGAGGGGAGATATTATATTATAGCTTAAAAAACCTCTAGGTTATATAACTAAAAAGATCTACTTTATTATATTAATTAAAGATAAATTAAGATAAATTATATCTTATAAGTTATAATCCCCTCTAATTTAGTAAGTAAAATTATAGCGGCTTAGGCCCTATAAGTTATAATCTATTATAATCCGCCTTATTAGATAAAATATATAAAATATACTTAATATATTTTCTTATATAATAGCTACCTTAGTTATTAATATAACTTAGTTATACTTAATACCTATTAATAATCTTAATACCTACTATATATATTACTAGACATAACTTATATTACCTCTATTTAAAATAATACTAATAATCCTTTACTAATATAAACTAATACGACTAGTTTATCCCTTGGGAATCTATACTAATTATTATATCTTTATAATAAAACATGCGTTTCTACCTATATCTAAACTAATACTTAATGAGGTTAGAGTAGAAATTCATAACACAAGTGAGCTTGCTGTGATTTAATCTTAACCTCTAATACATCACTCGCAGGCCCAAACCGGTTCTATAGGAATAAACTGCCTATTTTCCATGTTTCTAAACCTGCCGGAAGCCGCCTTGAGAACCCGGCTTGATATTTTTAGATCCAGAGATATAGTCCTTCCCTTGCTGGGTCCTAGCCGTGGCAATTCCTAAAGCACTTGCCTTAAAGCAGTACGTTATCATAGTAGCTAGAACTACTGCCAAGGTCGTGGCAATACTAGAGCTGGTTAATTTCTTGGTTGAACAAGTCTTATAGGCCAGGTACAAATGCAGACCATTGCCCCCACTACTACTCACGCTCACACCTGGGAAGATAAAGTCGTTGTTCTTTCCAGCGCGACGATATGCACTACCATCGTCTGGGACCTTCATTTCACACGACAACGCCAGAGGATTATATCACCACAACATGTGAAAGCTGTCTCCTTGTAAGTCGCCAGGTTCTATTTCCATATTTTTACTAATCAATCTCGTATCTATAGCCGAGTTCTGGGTAGTGGCATAGGTGTCGACTCTGTCCAGAAGGGATCTTGTTCTGCTTCAAGTGCTTCCTTCATCGAAATGAGGTGCACGAAGCAAGTCACACGTTCAGACGATACACCTTTTTTATTGACTCAGAGGATGAGCAGAATGAGCACTGAGTTGGATGGTGACGACGAGGCGCTTATGGGGGGCTCTTGATTGTCTGACACCGAGACCGACGACGACGATAATGGCGACTAGATTGACAGCTTTTCATTCTAAAGCACTTGAAATTGGGTTTTGCTTTTGTAGCAACTCTTCGTGGAATTCACATCAAAGCCTGAATTGATGCAGGATGAGCCGACTGTATGTGCAACCACGTTTATGTACAAAGTTTCATGACAAACAATCCATTCCCTCTCCTTTTCCATCTTCCTTAAATCTTCTTAAAAACAGAAAGACTAGAAAGCGCCGTACCAGGCCACGAAAACAGAGTATTCGAGTTACAAGAAGACCCAAGAGCCTGGTTATTCATCCAAGCAGGCTCCCAATAGTACAGTCCTCTTCCACGGTTAACCTTGCTAACAATGCTAGCCACCTTTTCAATAAAGTGAGTCTGACCGTCGGCGGAAAATGGAATGTTGCGCATGTCGCTGGGGAAAGCCTGTGCGGGCGAGGGACAAGAGGTAGGCCAGTTGAGTTCGCTGACGACGATTTCCTTGCTCCATTTGCTAGCCATGTTCTTCAACGATGTTTCAAGAGCGGAGAAAGTGGCGCCAGCTCCGTAGAAAGGATAGTAAGAAACGCCCATCATGTCAAAGTCTCCAAGCTTCAGGCCTCCGGCGTTGAGGACGTTGGTGTAAAAGTATTCCTGAGTACCCCAGTCCCAGCCCTTGTCGAGGTGAATCATGATCTTTGGCTTGGGGTTGAGAGAAGAATCCTTGATACCGTAGGCAGCAGAGTTGAGGAGTCGACCGACGTTGTAGAAGGACTTTGTTGAGCCAGTAGGGAAGAGAAGACCAGCAGTAATCTCATTTCCGATGGAGATAATAGAAGGCTGAACGCCAGCAGATTGAAAAGCGTTGGAAACTTGAAGAGTATAGTTGTAAAGTCTCCAAGCAAGATCATCAATACCAGTAGGCCAACCAGAAGGAATCTTCTGATTACCCGGATCAGCCCAAGTATCGCTAAAATGCAGCGTAAGATAAACACTCAAGCCAGCAGCCTTGGCACGCTTGGCAAGCTTGAGGTTGTAGTCGAGGTTATAGTCGCCGTTGGAAGGGTTCACCCAGACGCGCTGTCGGACCGAGTTGACGCCATTAGCAGCGAGAATCTTTTCGAGGGACTGCGATGAGCCGCCGCTGGTGTACTTGATTCCCTTTGCTTCTTCGATGAGTAGGGAAGACCAGTCGACACCTCGATAGGTCAAGGCCGAAAGGGCCAGAGAGCAATAAGAAAGAAATGCCAAGAACCGAAAAGCCACCATCTTGTCATCCGTATAGGTCCAATTTCTAAAAAGACAATCCGTTTCAACAAAGAGACCACGTCTTTTAAGTAGTCAAAGTCACGGACCTAAAACCCCGTGGTCCGATTTTGGCATGTAACATCGAGACTAGGGTGTTTGTTTCTCCTCCAATCAAGGGTCCATATATCTCGCGCTATAGAGTTTCATTCGTTTTTTTCCGTGAAACTCAAAGTCCTTAATAATTGCCTCGTGTCAAATAGGGAGCCGAGTTAGCTTCGGATATAGGAGTAGGTGGCCAATCGGAGGTTATCAGTCCGTTGCAGGACTGGCTCTTCTTGCGTACACGGCCACGCGATATGGTGTGTTTGTCACGGCAAGTACGGCTTTCATGAAACTTTTCACGCTCAGATATATTCTTCAGAGCTTTCTAGAGCCAGGCACTAGAGTTAGAGTATCGGGCAATCGAAGTGAACAAACAAATATCGCATTGGCTTCTATACAATGCCGGCGCGTTCAAACAGTGCTTGATGAAGTCGAGAGATTCAATCAAGACAGCGTTGTGAACCCGCGCAATTGGACTATCCTCTAACAGTCTAGTCCTTAACAGTAAGAGTCTAGCTCGTCTGTCACCCGCACTCGTGATCGATGAATGCAGATCTCTTAGGTTGCATTCGCGATCCGCACCAATGGCTGCCGATATCTAGACGGCAAATTCGGCCAGATTGATTTGTCTCTCCAGATTCCAGAACTCTATCGGTCTCATTTCTTTTCTAAGAAAATATCATCCTTTCCATTTCTAGTCTTCTCTCAAGGTTACCCAGATGCAGGTGTGGGACACCTAAAATCGAGGTGCTTGATTACAGCCTATCCAAGAGACAGAATATAGAGGTGTTTTATAAAATTCATGCCCTCGATTAGCATAGAAGCAACAATATATTCGCTGTTGGGTTTCGTATAATAGAGATATCTTTTCTTTTGAGGATAGCGTTTGTTATTGGAGGGGAAGCGGTGAAAATGGGTATGCCTGATTAGGTAGGAGTACGAAGATGCTTGATTTCTCGAACTCTACCTATCTCGCCCAACAGCCACATAAATGGCTGTGGCGCTGCCAACTCGTGGCTGACGTAGTGACGTCACACGCGGCTCCAACAGCAGACAGTTTGTTGATTGACCGCGCGCTTTTTAACAACGACCTACCTCGGGTGGGACGTAAGAGTCAATGTCTAGGAATGAGAATATACTCATCATTGACTCACCAAAACTATCCGTAGCCATCATCAATCCTTGTTCTACCCATACATTAGTCTCAAACTCTCGATCTACTCTGAGCAATTGGCACTTTTCTCCATGCTGCTCATATTCAGTCACATGAATAATCAAAAACGGTTTTCAGCCGGGACAAAGTTAGAAAAGACAGGACCCGGATCGGCCTTTTGGTTTATTTGTGATGAGTCAACGTGACCCAATCGAAACATTCAAAGAAGACTTCTTCGTGTCGTGAAGACGGGGTTTGTTCATGGTGGTTTCATCTTACCCTAGAGATCCATTAGAACCACACCGTGCAGTCGGAAACAAGTCCCGGTGTTGAAAAAGCAAAAATGAAGAGAAATTCAATTTTCGGCCCATTATTCTCACAGCCATATGGTTCAAGTTCAACCCGGAAGACACAATGCAACTATGAGTGCAAAGTGTGAGGACTCTAGCGGGATTGCTCACAGGATCAGCTGCCCCTGTTTCAACCACCGTCTCCAATGATTCAAGGAACACACCATATATTAGCAAAGAATTGGCATTAATTAGGGAATTAATCGTCTAGATTAGTCCATTTTTAGACTCCGTGATATGCTTTTGTAACAACACCCAGCTCAATCTCACTTGCGGGCTTATCCCCATTCGTGCTACTTGCCTGACCATGCTCTTCCCCAAACGCCGCCCTATCGAGTCCAGCCTGCGTTTCTGTTGGCGAAGAAACACGTCGACCAGTTTCCAGCTCGTTCGTAGTAACAGTAACCTCATTCTTCTGGTAAATTTTGAGTGGAATGCTGTCCCCGCTGTTGATCTGTTCCTGACTCTCCGAAATGCTGAGCCCTGGCTCGTGAGTTGTTCCTCCTCTCGTTCTTCGCTCCTCGCGTGTGACGCTGGTGAGGTTTCCGTATGTCGACCTAAAGCGAGAAGTAGCCTCGCCAGTGCGCTGACCTGATGATTTTCCATACCTGGATGCCCAAGAGCCCAGTCTGAAAACGCGTTGAAGAAGTGTCCATGTGAGGGGAAGGTTGGCGGTGATGATAGCTGTGGAAACTTCACGGATGTACCAGTAGATCCACTCCGTGCCATAAGGATCTCCAAGACTGTAATACTTGCTGAGAGCAGCTGCCAGGATCTAAACAAAGTTAGAATAATCAACTTTTAGACTTCGAGTTGCCGAAAGACTTGCCGTGAAAATTCCGAGCGCAAACACACCGCACAAAACAACCTTTCTCTTGATGGCAAGCTGCGACTGCAAAAACACCGGCATCGGGAGGGCGATAATCATTATGTCGGAAGAAATGTTCATGACGGCGTTTGTAATCATGTGATTCGTCTCCGCTGAGCAGTTCACTAGGTGCAAAGTTAGTCAACTTGAACATGCAATAGTGGCAAGATCGGATGTTGTTCTTACAATCTTCAGGCGGAACTTGCCAGTAGTGGCTGAAGGGTCGGCACCAAGCGGCAAACCACAGGATTTGCATCACGACGAATCCCACGACGACGTATCCTGCCACGATCTTGACCAAGAAGTTTTGTCGCAAACTCATCCTGTGATATGGTGAGTATTGTGTCAGCTGTAAGAAAGGGGAAATACTCACGTCAATCGGCCATACATGAACAGGAGACATCCCTTGACACCCCAAAGCGTAAACATCTGCATCTGCTCCGTGACCAAGACGAGCTTGGATCCGTATTGCCTCTCGGCAATGTTCTCTTTGTCATTGAGATCGACCTTTTCTCCGGGCTGGATGAGGTTGGTTGGCGTATATGTCAACACTTTGACAATGACCAACAATATTGTGTATGTGACCTAAAAATTGTTAGCCTGATAGCAAAAAATGGATCGTCTTTGTTGGTGGTTACCATCGTGAAAACCATGAGGTAATCATCAGCCAACAAATTCTTCCATGATCCCAGCAGCATTCTCCTCGAGATCCTAGATACGCGTTAGATCCAGAAGCGAACTGTCAAAAAAGCAAAAAATTACTCACATTCTCGAGAGAACCACCACCAGGGTCAGGGCGTACCACGCCCACATCTCAGTGTCGAGGTTCGACATGTTGACAGAATGCAACCACACAAGCTGCCAACTTTTAAAAACGGGACGCAAAACCTCGGGGCATGAGAACAAGGGGGAAGCTGGGGATTTTGAGACCCAGATTTTCTTACACAACACGCGTCAGTTAGACCTGGGCCACGGTTAAGAATAGCCAAGGCATGACCCAATTTTCAATAACCCTCAGACCCTCGAATCATCCCATCCCATCCAAGCCAACACAACACGCCCGGACATTATCGGCGTCCCCTGCGCACGGTTGGCTTTGGTTCCCCCCCTTGCTAGCGTTGTCGACCACCTGCCAATGCGAGTCAGAGGCTGTTCGATACCCGCCCACTAAAATCGTTCTCGACGCCTGTGGAAGCGTCCTTTAGCGTCTCTTGAGACGCGCTATTACACAATTCGGGGGTCTAATCCCGACTTATCGAACGCCACGAACTGGTGGGTTTCGGCCGGTTCGGATCACGTTGAGGCAATTTGTTGGTTCACGTACGCCAGACTCTTAACCCCTGGATGTCATCGTGGAGCCTCACAAAGCAATAGACCCCCCAACCGTCGTTGCGCAATCGGACCAAGGTCCAAGATTCGACACGTGGCGGAGGGTCCAGTTAGAGTTCAGATGCTCCTGGCAACGGATCCGTAGACCCAGATAAGAACCTTTCCATCGGATCCAGGGGCCCCAGGAACAGAGTCGCATCGGGGCTCTTCTGCTCAGATCAGGCTGTTCGTAATTGCATGATGTACAGGGGTTTTTCGTCAGAGTGGATGAGCCTTTCATTTTTGGGGGAGTGGCATGTCGCTTGGAGATCCAAGCGAGGCAGACACAGATGGGCTGAACAGGCCACAATACGACCTTGTCACGGGCTGTCATGGCCAGGGCTGAAAAAACTCTGATTACCGAAGTTATTCCTAAAAAGCCCAGTAGGGTAAGTTCGGTCTATAACTACCCGACCGAGAACGCCATGCCGGGACTGTTGACGCCACCCGTTCCTGGTCAACATTCCAATTCTTGGCGTTTTTCAAGCCTCAAAGAAGAATGTGTCCTTCATTGACATTTTTAAACTAAGCGAAATTAATCATGTACCTTTGCAAGTTGTTGGTCCCTCCATGCTTGCAAGCACTGATCACCCATTCCTCGTCACATCTCCAACAGACAACATTGGCATCACTCCCATTCCCACCAATCATCAGGCAGCAAGTAATCTTCGTCGTCATATTCTTCATAACCTTCACCGTACTCACCCTGTACCACGCACGTGACCATGCAATCTATAACCTCGCCGCTAGTGACGGTGTGGGTGAGACACGAATCCTTGAGCATTTCGATGCCCTTGTCAATATCCTTAACACGAAACATCTTGGCATACCCTTCTTTATAAGCGCACGTGATGGAAAAAAAAAAGATGTCTTTATTTGAGTCCACAGCGAGGCTTGCATAGTCGTCGTTGAATATGTCACCCTCCTCATCTGTGTAAGCGCGGTTTGGGAAGCTGCTGGCAAGTTCGTAGTCGACTGTATCGAAGCCGGTGATCCATTGTGTTAGGTCCACGACGTCTTCGTATTTAGATTCGGATTGCCGGCGCAGCTGACGGTTCTCCACCTTAGACTCGGAGTTGCCTTCACCGTTGCTGTCACCGTTGCTATCACCGCTGTTGCCATGTCCCAATGCTACCAAAGTGGGTTTAAGAAGATGAAGTTATTGTAAAATCAGGAAATCGTAGAGCTTTTCTGTTTTAAGAGGGTAAGAGGTAACCCTTTAAAGAGGCAATAAAACAAGTAACTTGCTATAATATACTTCTTTTATTATATCAGTATAAGCCTTAAGGAGGTATCCAACAATAAATAGCATAACACTTGAAGATGACACTTAAGTACCTATAGTAAAATTAATTTGGATCTATCAATCCATCAATTCGCGAACGTATCAGAGCCACAGAATCTGGGGGCCACACTGGAGCCAGGTTGGTTGACAGTTTCTTGGCTGGTAGACTCGATCGTGTCGTGAGTAGATACCTCTCCCACCACACTTGATTCCAAGTCGCTCTGGGATGCAGCGATCTCAGACTTAGGAACCATTTCGTTCGATTGCGTAATTGCTTCATCCCTATGCGTTTGGCCTAATCTATACCATGCTGATACGTTTGGAGTGACACCCCAATCTCTTTTGACCAGGGCTCTAATCTTTTCGCCTCTAAATTGGAAAGAAGCAGTAACCTCACAGCTACGAAGTAGCCAACAGTCAAGTGATTAGAAAGATTTACTTTCAGGTTGGTTTACATAATTCAGGAGGACTCGAGGGCAGATTTCGAGGCAATGCTCGCGCTTTGCGACCCCACTGAAGGGGCGTACCGAGACAACCTTCACCTACAAGCACAATACGTAGCCACGTCAGCCCTAGCCTTGCCCAGCCTTGCCCAGTCTTGCCCAACTTTCGTTCGACTTCACCAAAGCTTGCCCAATTTTGCCCAGTCTTGCCCAATCTTGCCCAACTTTTGCCCGACTTTACCGAAACTTGCCCAATTTTTCCCAATTTTGCCCAATCACTGCTTTTCTACACGTCGGATATCTGTCTAGAGTTGTGACACAGCATGTAGCATTGTCCAATCACGAGGGAAATTAGCACCTTCGTGGGCTCTCTTGGCACCCTCGAGGCCAAATGTGAAAGACTGGGCATCAAACCTGGCACATTCGGGCAACTTGAGGTATTTTCGGTTCAGAATGACCAAAAGGTAGGAGGCCCACGATGAAGTATAAAACACCTGGTTTCTCGCCGTAGAGTTCAGACTTCCAACGGTTCTGTGCCCGTTTTTTCCAGCGCTCAGTTCGAGTTCTTTTAAGTACCGGCACTAGCCCTCACGTTTGTTAGTGAGAGGGTAAGGACAAATGTCTCCACAAACAAGAACATGGCAGGGCGTGAGGCTGACAAGTTCAGTTACTTCAACTACCTCTCTAGAGATGTCTCCAATGACTCGTCAACGCTCGGTTCGTCTCCAAACGTTGATCATTGCACCGGATCATAATGCTCATAAAATTATGTAGGGTGGCCTAGTTCTTGGGAATACCCTGCGCTTGGTACTGCTTTTCCACATCACAAGATTTTTCACCATATCTAATAGAAAAAGTAGTCACACCTGATAATTTGACGGCGTTTGGAAACACTAGCTGTGACATTGGTACGAGATGAAGGGTTTATCCACTCTTGTTTATGAGCTGATAATGTGCCTCCAGCAACAACCCGCGATCTAGAGCGGTCACAAGGACAACAGCCTGCAACTAGTAAGAGGGTCACTTTGTGAGACTGTTCTTAGTTGATAGAAATCATTTAGATTCTGAACAAGTTCCTCTACCTTGGAACTACGAATCCTCAGCCCAGTACTCTGGACAAGGCTTATTACCTCTGTTGTGAGACTTCGGAGAATTCATGAGATGAGGCTACCGGTATGATATGAGACTGACGCA
Organism: Fusarium duplospermum; assembly: GCA_003946985.1. Taxonomy (NCBI): domain Eukaryota; kingdom Fungi; phylum Ascomycota; class Sordariomycetes; order Hypocreales; family Nectriaceae; genus Fusarium; species Fusarium duplospermum. The sequence goes on along the minus strand of NKCI01000312.1, from coordinate 23,597 downwards.
TTCTAGCCCACAACAAAACTGCTATTGGTCTACAACTTACAGCATGGACGAAGCGGTTCGGACAAACGAACAACCCAATGCGGGGTCGTTGATCCCTATTGACGGGGCATCGGAACTACTTGAACAGACTGGCAATGGGACGATACCTCCCAACCCATCAGCCCTCGAGTAAGTCTTGCAAATGCCTGCATAACCTATATTGACGTTTCCACAGGAGACAGGAAGACAACCACAATCTCCAGCAAAGATGCCCGCACTCATCCTGTACCAACAAAAGTTTCCGCGACAAAGGTACCCTAGACCGTCACATGCGCGAGGTTCACAGCTCTCAAACCTTCTTCTGTCCAGTCGTGTCTTGCCGACGCAACAAGAGAGGGTTTAATAGAAGGTATAATCTGCTAGATCACCAAAAGAGACGACACGGACAGAACATCCCAGGTATATCTGAGGGACGATTGCAGCATATACATGGAGACCAGACGTTTCGAGAGGAAGATGATGCTTCAGAGCCAACTCTGGACGGTTCAGCCAAGTCACTTAGACTCCTCCAGAATGAAGGCACAACGAATGAAGAGGGCTTGTGGGTGAAACTAGAATCCCTTCGAGTGATGAGAGAGGAGATTGATGAGGACATTAAAGCGTTGGAGAAGGCGTTGAGCATCATCAGCAATGAACATTAAGAAATCTCTTATAGCCTCACCCGAGACCTAGGAAACAGGGAAGTTCTAACCAAGTCCATGCAATCTGAGGTATGTGTCTAGAACACTTGCTCAAGTCATCCGTGTCTCCTTGACGCGTCACCACATTGAGACGGAGCATCATCATCATCGTCTTGACCCGTCATCCACCCGACCATCTTCTGCCATATCGATACGCTGGGTTTCCACTCCCTCAAATGCCAGCAAAATGCCTCCTTTCCCTCTGGATCTTCCCGTCTGTCCTCCAAAGACCATCGTGACCAAATCATCTGACTCTTCCATGTCAACCACTCATCCTCTTGCCTCTTGGAAAGATTTCTAGGCAGGTGTGTGTAGCGTGAGTAGAACTCTGCCGTCCGACCCATAAAAACTTCAAATACTTGCTCTGACTCGACTGCTAGCCATTGGCGAGCATGACTCCATTGAAGGACCATGCTCTTGAGGTCGGGTAAGTGGTAATAGATGACACGGAAGCTCAGCCACCCGACTCCTGGACCTGGTGCGAGCCAGCCGTTTCGCAGGGTCCTTTCAATTTCATTCTGAAGCTCAGCTTGACGCTTCTCAATCTCCTTGAGCAGCTGGACTCCTCGCTTGGCTCTAGCTTGCATGCTGGTTAATCTAGGTGTGGCAATGTCCCGCAAAAAGGGGGCCGTGTCCTGGATCCGTTGAAGCCTGCTTGACAGGTCGGCGTTCAACGCGGTCCTATTTGCAGATCGAATAATTGTCGGTACGTAATCATTCAGTTGTTTAAAAAGATGGCAAAGCTTGTCCAGCTTGGCTGAATGCTCAATAATGTTGCCATAGGGAGGACCCTCAACCTCGTTCGTTTCGTTCAGGCGTCGGCCAACGACCACGTCGATAACATACTGGACCAAGAGATTCGCAGTCCCATTGTTTAGTTGAGCCTCGGCGTAGTCTGAAGGCCTTGATATCTCTGGTGGTCATGTTAGCTCTTCGCCTGAGACAATCGACATGAATCTTACTCGACGTGGTCGTTTCAATGGTTGGAGTGCTCGTTGATGTGTGCTCTTGTTCAAGTCGAGAGCTGCGAGCTGCCATTGCATCCCGCCAACCTTTGATAAAACTCTCTGGTATGTCGTCAGGGACGCTTGTGTCAGCTGGAAGCCGGCGAGAAGACGGTGGCTTAGCGGTCGGCAGGGAAACTGTTGTCGTAGTTGGAGCATACAATGCGTGGGCGCGAAGCCGATCAGAGCCGAGCTCCTCAGAACCATTCATCTGCATCTCTTGCAAGTATACCATGTTGTCCAGCATGACCAGATTCATGCCAACGATGTCATCATTGTAATGGAAGCCAAGTCGACCATTTTCCCAAAGGTAGAATATGTCAAACTTGGCTAAGGCGCGGGAAAGGAGCATACAAAAGTCGTCGGAGGGAGATGGCCCGTCTGAAATGGGGATCGAACCAAGGTCGAAGCAAGTCCTTCTGGTAACCACCTCGAGGTCATGCAAGAACTCTATCTCGGGTACAAATACCCCAGCTGACGTAGTCAGCCAAGGCTCGTAGTGTGGAAACTCGGTTGAGTTGGAAAACCACTTGGATCGTAGTGGTATCCTCACGTTAGGCCCGAACGAGGGATCGTGATCATGGGCGAAGCCATCGACAGGGAGCATTCCAGGCTGGAGTCTCTGTTTCGAGAGACTGGCCTCGCCAAAAAGAACGACTCTTGGTATCGTTGCCAGCGCAATCTCGAGTTCGATGGCCCTCTCGTTCCAGTCTACAGCACGAAACTCGGGGATTCGCAAGTCGGGGAAGAATATTCCACCAATGAATGCAGCAAGACAAGCGAAAATGAGGGGCCAAGCCTCCAGGATTGAAGCTGTAGTCCGTGGAGCAGGACTCTTGGAGATGTCACTCTTGTCGCGAGATGGCTTCTTGGATTCCGAGGGTCTGTTGGGGTTTGGAAGCTCATCATAGGAACTGCTTTCCGTACTTCCGACAGTTGTGCGCTGAGGAGACTCAAGTTCCTGGCACGCCTTCGTGTCAAGCCTTTCGCTCGGCAGCCTGTCGTAGCTAAGCCTCTTGGAGACGGACTTGGCTTGACGGTCGATGGATCGAGTACGCTGATCCGACTGGTTGTGTTCCTTGGTGGCCCTTGCTGATGTGCTCCGTTGTCCACACGTGCCACTTTTCTGTGTTCCAGGTGAGATGGTCGTACCGGATGTTGTTGAAGTCAAAGACCATCTTGAGTGGCGTTGACCCTCTTGTGGAAACTCGCCCTCAAACTTAGCGCCGCTGGGCCGGGGAACGACATCATCAATAACTGGAAACTGAGGAAGCAGATCTGTGGCGGGTGTAGCCGTGTGACCGAGTTCAGATACACTATGGTGAACAAGGCAATGTCGCTTCCGTGGGGAGCCGTAGCTGTCGCCATTCGCGTCAACAGGGTGTGGCCTCTTGGATGGGATACAAGACAGAGGCGCGTAAGGGCTCTGACGGGGGCTTGAGGCGACCGGTGTAGGAGGCTCTCGGGACTGGTCAATGTGGGATCGAAGAGAGCGGTCAATACCGGCGATGATAGTGGCACTGGAACGTTGAGACGATGGAACAATCGACCTCCTGGTTTTGCGAATGGGACGAGAAGAGCGACCCAATTGATGAGTGCGATCGAAGCGGCCGGTAGGGGGGTTGTCGGCTGGGACCTCGGTTTGCGGGAGGTGACGATGAGAGGGCCTCCGTGAGGGCCTGGGTATGACAGGCAACTGGCGGCGGATCGAGCCTGAGAAGGAGTAAAGAGGTGGTCGAGACTGGGAACGGCGAGCGTCTGGCTTGTCCGGCGAGGTCGGGGCCATGACTGCAACTTGAAAGCGGAATGGTAGGCCAATGGTAGTTTACTAAAGTGACAGTGGCCATGGTCAGAACGCTGTAGATGTAAGGTGAATGGTGAGGGACTTAAAGAGCCCTACCTACCTAGGCGTTAAACACGGAGGGTGTCAACACCTGTGTACCTTCAGCAACGGTAGGCGACAAAGATATCGACTCTCCAGATGGTCAGCTGTTGATGATAAACACAACCTGACACACAAAGATCTAAGCCCACTGATAACCTAGGTGTTGTTGAGTGATACAAGCACAGCAAGCACAGCACCAAAAATGATGGACGCGAAGACGAGTCGGGGAAATGAGAACAGGGGACAAGGATGCTGGGAGTGCATACGGAACGCGATGAGCAAATAACAAGGTAAAAAATGATGCTTGACGGGACATGAAGAAAGTAGGCAGACTCCCAGTACGAGCAGTTGCGAACAAAGAAACGAAACAGGAGCGCTTGGGGCGTGTCACGTGCCAATCTGGAGTGTCACATGAACAACCGACGGTGGTGGTTGGTTGGTGTTGAGGACAGAACCACGATAACAAAGGGTCAATAAAAATCAAGATATGCATCAACAACCCTTCTAATGGATTATGTCGCAATTCCAATGGTCTTGGAGTGTTTGCCTTGCCTGGACTGGATTCCTTCTCTCTCAACCCAATTCCAATGTAGCCCGCCCGGCAACATCACATCCGCAGCTGTGCACAAGTGGCTGAGCAATCATTTTTCAAGTGGAGTGGGAGAACCGCCAATAGACCAACGCCTTGCGGCCTAAGGAATATGTCTCGAGGCTAGAAGAGATGAATTTCTTTTGATTAGCAACTTTGTGTCATTGACTCTCCCTGCCTACCTAGGTACCTACGCCAAGACTCTGGTCAGATGCCCTGAAACCTTGGCTTGGGCCCCGCCAGGTCTTGCCAGCCCCCGTGATACCTGCATGGTCACCATGCCACCTTCGATCTAGGTGTCAGAGGCCTCTGGGAGCCATCTAGTTACAATTTCCACGTTAAATATTGGATACCGGGGCCCTACCTCGCTTGGATGTTTCATCGACACTCTTCAACTCACATTCAGTACCACATATCGCAGCTCTCACTCGCACCACGCTCTCCTCTTGTGTACGCCTGTCCACCAACATGATCAACCCTAAGCCCATCCTGGCCATTGCAGCATCTGCTCTCCTCGGCGCCCTTGCCATGACTAGTTGGCGCTCAGTCTACGGCAAGCAGGGCATCAAGCCTGCAGAGAAGCCTAGCGAGCACATTGTCAACATTTGCCAACTCCACCACCGTCTCCTCGCGGCATATCCGACCCAAAAACCTACCACCTTCTTCCAACATCTCGGTCTGGACCACAACGAGGCGCCTTTCACTGACCCGCGCTGGCTCATCCCGGGAGAGGCTGCCAACGACAAGGCGCACGATATCATCAACAAGAAGTGGGCGGAGCGGGAGCAGCGGCTCCTTAACAGTGCGCGCGAATCAGAGGAAGAACAGGCCCTGTACAGCAGAGTGGCGGAGGCGATGCAGGACCACCAACTCATGGCGGTATACATGGATCAGTTCATGCCCGAGTTGGTCAAGAGTCAGGAGGGGTTCAAGTGGCTGAAGAAGACTTGCGGAAAGGATTGGAAGGAAGAGAACTAGTGACATTTACCACATGGGGGCGGGTAGGAGTTCGTCTCAGCCCGCCACTTGATCCGCGGTGGCCGAGTTAATCTGCCTCTCAGAAGTGGGGAGCTAGGATATGGGTGTCGGAGACTGAAACGTCAGATAGGAGTGTGGGAGGCGGAAATGCATGTTTAGTCCAGAACCAACACGCAATGCAATGTCCCTGAGGTGTCTAGGCTCAGTCTTGGTTCAATCCCCCATCGCCAATACCCCTTGTTAGCCTGTCTTCTTGCGCACCTTGATTGCCAATTACATCATGCCGGTTTCGCCTCACAAATGGGGCCTCCTATTGTCCCTGATTTAGAGACGGGCGTGGGGCGGTGAAATAGAGGCTCGTATTACGTTCGTATTCTCTGTATTTCTGTTTGGTGTTCATCTTCCTATTGTTCTTCTATTCACAACATCACGGTCCCACTTTTTGGGACTTGTCATTTTCCTTCTCCTCTCTGATAGCCTCGCAACCTAAAGTATTGGAAGACACTTGGCAGCTGAACCAGGGTCATTTCCAGCCGCGTCTGGCGCTTGTCGACCTAGCCGCTTAGCCATGTCCAATAAGGGCGGACATGGCTGGCGCCCCCTACATCCTACTCAGCCCTGATTGCACGAAAAGATCGCCGAAGCGCTATCTCCATAAGGTAAGCGCTGAATTGATGGCAAGTAGTGCAACACCCGACGCTGTTGCAGGACATACGTAGGTACAGTTGAGTGGCGCCGCCCTGTAATGAGCCAAGTGTTCTACTGTACCGTCTTGAATGGCATCGAGCTATGCTTAGCACCAACCGTGTTTAGGGACTGAGACTCTCCGTAGCCGTACGGAGAGCCAGCTTCTCTCAGGGGCTTTTTATTGGGCCCGCATCTCCCTTTGGCCAACGTTTCTGCAACCATTCTCTTGCAATGCAACCCATCCTCACCGGTTGCTTCTCAGCACCTTGTTAATTCAACATGTGTTTCAGCTGTCTTTGGCCTTGGGGTGGGAAATCCCCTGCATCTTCCAAGCCCAAAAAACGCAGCAGGCGCAAAACGAAACGGGACAAGAAACCTAAGAACTTTGACTCATCTCGAGCCAAAAACAGATCAAGCAGCGATGACGACTCAAACTCCGACGAAGGCATAATACTCAATGAGCGCCAAACAGACGATCCTTTCCAGGGCCTGGCCAACGGATTCCGAGATGTTAGAACCTTCCTCTCCAACCCACGGGTATGTTACATGTTGCCGTGGGCACTTGTTGCGTTCGTTGGCATCCAGATCTCCAAAGTGGTTGAGTCCCCCGCCCCAGGAGGCAGCTTTTTGGGCAATATCGTGGCGATAGGCATGGCTCAGCCAGCATTGGCATGGCCCATGACCATCTTGGCGTGCATCCACTCTGTCCCAGAGATTGTGAATTGGTGGAATGCCGATTCAAAGAACAAGACAACATCCACAGTCCCCACAGTCCAGTTCTTTTCGCCTATCTCTACCGAGGAGGCATTTGTTATCCCAGAATATCTAACAAAGGTCGAGTCATCCATAACCCGGTTGAATGTCATGGATGGAAGCTCCGGACTGCCTCCGGCCTTAGAAGACCCATTTCGACGAGCCATGGAGGAGGCCAACCTCTTCAAGGAAATCAACGATGTGTTGATGACTGACATCGAGTTGAGAATCGCTGGACACTACGATCAGCTGGCCCAAATTCACGTCGATATCGAAAGGGCCATTATCGACATTGCCGATCGCAACGAGACAAATACATCTTTTTGGAATGGATGGTTCACCACAGGTCAGCCCTATCCCAGAGCCAGGCGCCACCACAACACCCTTTTGTCCATCACCAAGGACATGATCAAGGCCAGCGACTCTGAGATGAAACTACCAAGAGACCATATCAGAAAACTGGGCAAATTTGTAACTCTTGAGGATCATCACGGAGCCATATGCGGACTCCGCCCACGGACAATCAAGTCGGTTCGGAGATGGACAAAGGAAACCAAGGACATTCGAGCGGAAGTCAAAGTCATGTGCAACTCCTCCAAACGGTCCAAGCTGAAATTGGACGTGGCATTAGGTGCTCTGAAGGATGTAGGTATGACCCAGTCTTGTCATCACTCAGCAGAAACTGACGTTGCGTAGCATCTGGCCAGCGTCGACGCTGTGCACAAAGGTCTCTCTGCACTACAGCATGATCGAGCCGAAACCTTGGAAGCGGCCCTTCTCAGCTATTGCAAGTCATTGCTGGAAGCGATGCAGAGACTGGCTAAGTTTGGGAACGCGTGAAGGTCACTAGCCGCCGCGCGTTTCTTCTTTGCTTGCACCCATCATCTGTCATTGCTGACGCGGAATTCGATCTACTTCTTTCGGTAGTCACTAATTTTCGTTTTCTTTTGCTCCCGTTAGACTAGAATTTCTCCATATTGTGTTTCCTCCACTCTTGAGGGCCTCAAATGGGGATGTCTCCCCCCACCACGCTTTTCGCCCCTTTCCAAACACATTCCTTTATTAGGTACCTTCTTTAATCTGGTGTATGACCTCTTGTCACTGAAAAAACAACTAAACACATTCCTTGGGTTCAACATTCTCTACCTTTCTTACTCTTAATAACACTCTCATTGGAAATAATGGCTCCCCTTGTTTTGCTACATGCGAACCACCCCTTGATCTTGTTACCATCACCGTTGCTTTGACCTATCACTCTCACTACCGGCCTGACCTGCATCGGCCTGTAAAGGGGGCCCCTCAGTTGGCACTCCTGTCATCAGCTGACAGTATCACTAAAAGCCCTCGCCAGCTTGGGGTCCACGTTATCAGATAAACCGGGTCGAGCAATCTTTGGTCCATGCATTTGGCACAGAGGTATGAGTCTTCAAAGTTCTCATCATCAGCCCTCACCATCTGGTCCAATCATCTTTCAATATTATGCCCCCGTATACTCCATGCCTCATTACAGTCTCGACCTTTCAGCCCAGAAAGGCGCCAGAGATTCTTCCAGCGGGCTTGACTTGGCTTCATTTCTCTGCTTGGTTGTCTTGAAAATTCTAGGCAAGCCCGTCTCCTCAAAAGTGGCACCATCGCGCATCATGGCAGCTAAGCCCTTGCTCGAGAGGAGGATTTTAGGCATACCGTATCCCATAAACCCTGCCATGATGAATTGCCCCGGCTTTTCTGGGACTTGGCCGATATGAGGCATAAAGTCTGGGCTGTAGCCAAGAACTAAGTGACGGTCAGTGATATTGTCATGACAAGCGGGATATGCATTTGATCTAGAGAAGATCAACTCACTTCCAGACCAGACCTTCTTAGTCTTCATCTCGCTGTTCTCCCACCCCCGAAAGTGGCGTTGCATGTAGTTGTCAAAATATGGAACTGCTTCCTTCACTAGCTCATCATCCTGCACATTATCGAACCATCGATGCTTCTTATGCCAGAACGCCTGTCGTGCACCACCCACAATGATGCTTCCATCCGCCCTCGGGATAAGGTAATCATTATGCAACTTGTCGAATCGAAGACCGTACGTATTGGCGAGATGGGGAGTTTTCTTGCCCTTGGGGCTCTCGAGGTGGCTGCAGATGCCTCGAACCGGGGTGATGGCACGAGCATACTCGGGAAGGAGTTGCGATGTGTATGCGTTTGTTACATGAAGCAACCTTGGTGCCTTGATGGTTCCGCGGGACGTGTTGACAGACCAAAGGCCATCCGAGTCTTGAGCCGATGATACCGACGTAACTGGCGTGTGGGTTTGGATGTTGAGCCCACTCTTGATTAGCTTTTCCAGCAGTTGATGTACTAGCTTAGAAGGCCAAAGATGAGCCGCCGTGTACGAGATGCAGCATTTGGCGTTCTTGACTCCCGAGACCTGTAACCAATCGTCAACTATGTCCTAAAGTATGAAGCGGGCAGAAAATGGTCATTACTCACCCTCTCAGCATCATCTCGGCCAGTTAAAGCTACACCAGTAAGATTGATGTCCGTAGTCTGGGAGAGACTCTTGAAGGTTGCTTGAACTTCATCGGCATGCGATGAATCGAGAAAGACGTCCAAGGCTCTCGTAATATGAAAATCACAATCCAAGTTCTCCTTCTCCACAAGGTCTTTGACGGCATAGACGTGCGACGCCTCAAATGCAGCAAGTTCCGCTGTCGCCTCCTCGCCGAAAAGCTTGGTGAACTTGGGAATGTCCGAGTAAGTGTCAGGCTTGACATGTCCTCCATTCCGCCCAGTAGCCCCGGAGCATATCTTTCTCGCCTCTAGCAGGACAATGGAGGGAGGGTTGGGGTTGTCCTTGAGAAGAAAATATGCAGTTGCGACACCAGAGAGACCGGACCCGATAATCACGACGTCGGCCTTGGGGGGTAGTTCAGGTGTACTTCGATAGTCATCGAGTTTCTTGGGTTCAGAATTCCAGAAAGAAGAGGTAGGGTTTGCGACTGGCGCACGACCAGCTGTATCGGGAGTCATTGTTTAATGCTGTTTACTAGATGAGTTGAGAGTCTGGGGGAGACACTGGGCGAAGAGCAGAGTTTATATACAACCAGTAAAGGGCCCAAAAAGGAAATATTTGCCTGGCGAACATTGTATCCCGTTAATAGGCGTCAAACACTCCGAGCCGGGATGTTATCAAACAAAAATCGGCCAGTGGTCGATTATTCAGGTTTTGAATACGACATGTGGAGTATTTTGCGAAAAGACTATGTCTCTAAAGGCAGGTTGGCTGAGAGCAGGCGTCTTGGACTAGGAACTCGTTCTGGAAAGTGAAATGAGAGCAGAAACAAATCTAGTGTCTGATAGGTCGAACCCCGCAAGATACCGATGCCACCGGGCCGGGAACCTTGATGATGCCGGTAGTTACAGAGAAGATCTACTTCAAATTGAACATCATTGCCTTTATTCACATCCATACACGTGGCCGAGGTTGTAAAACAGTCTCTTGCTGACTTGTCGTGGCAGATAATAATAATAATACCGAGACTATCATTAGAATGAATGAGGCCCTCCCTAACCAACTACCTACACCCATCTTCAAGCCCTGAGAACAGACGTTGATGTTTGGCTTGTTGAGAACTGGCTTCCACGGAGTGCCATGCTGTTCGGGCACCGTTGAATTGGGACTTGGGCGCCTTGATTGTCTTGTGAACCACACTAGGGAGGGTATCTACCTGCTCCTCAACAGGTTGACATTACGAGGCGTGCAGCAATCAGGACATTCAAGGAGTTGTTTGATGGAAGTCAATCATGTTAATCATAGAATTCAAATGATCGCATGCTATTAAACATCTTGGAGTCATGTTAATAACTCAATCTTCAATCTCCAGTTGCGTCATACCCTACATTCCACACCATTAGATCCTCGACACATGGCTCATACCAAGTCACCCACATGATAATATCTCCACCTAAAGAACAGAGATCCAAAACAAGCTACAGAAAGTAAACATCAGCACGGTACCGAATTTGGGACTCTCCTTCACTGAAGCATTGTCTGAGGTGGTCGTAGCTGTGGCTGTTGACTCTGAACTTGAACCTGTCATTGCCGTTGTTATATCCAGCGTCGGGAAATCTGTCTCAGTCGCTGGACTATATCCCGGCTATTCATCACGTTAATACTCTCAAGACACCTTACAGTAGGAACCCGAGACTCACCAGACCTGTTCCGATTACGGACTCGAAATTATCGCATTGATACCCAGGGACATTAGAGAGCGTCGCCTCCTCCCCTAAACAAGTCGTATTGCCGATATACACACACGAGTAAGCCTCGCGCAGCAGTGTAGGCCGACAAGTGCAAGAGCTGAGTTTCGATGCATCCTTGATTGAATCATAGTCAGTGCACTCGCCTAGCAGCTTCCTGGCCTCGACGCATTTGCTTTTCAGCTCGACGCATAGCTCGTCTGGGTAGGCCTCGTAGGAACTTGGTGGTGCGGTGGTTGGTTTGAAGGTGATGACCGAGCCGCAGAGACTGTTCCATAATTCGCGAGCTCTGTCAAAGTTGACGCCTAGGTCTTCGCGGCGATAACAGAGGCGGAGTTCATTCTCACATCTGTGGGCATTAGATGGCTATGTACCATTTAATTCGGGAACACATAAGTTACTTACCCAAACAGGGAATCCAGGTACTCTTGGTGGCAGAGGCAGTCTTCTTTGCCGGGGCGGTCCAAGACTGTAGCGCACTCATCGTTGGAGCTTAGGAACGAGTCGCAGGCTGGGTGCGCGGTAACTTCCGAGCCTGCCGCGCAAGACAGGCTCGGAAGCGTCTCAGCGAAAGCCCCCAAGAGATGTCCAGCAAGGAGCAGTAAAGTGTAAAGAGTCCTCATGATGCAGCTTCACTTTGGCGTCAAAATGGGTCAACCACCTCCAAGCGATGGAAATTGTGCACATTAATATACATGGGACCTCGGCATGTTCACGCAACCCGTCGTACTACAAACTTTCCAGCTCACGTCTCGATCCCGCCACTAAAAGGTGATTATGCAAGCCAGCGTTGCAATCACTGCGGCTGAAATATTGGTTAGGTGCTCAAGTGAGTCAAGAACGCCAATATTGGCGACGAGGCTGGAGAGCTATGGCCGCTTTTGGATGGTTCTACACCCTCAGGGATATCAGCTGAACAGGTACCCTTGGACGTGGCGGGAACCATCACGTTGATGAGGGACTCGGTTAGAGGACATATACGAGTTGCATGTGCCGCTTCTTTCGAGTTGAAAGGTAATTGCAAATGCAGAGATTCAAAAGAATGAAACAAACGTTATGAAGAGCAACATTGACTGGAAAAAGTACATTCCTTCTGGTAAGTTCACCCACCAATGTGGCGTCTTCCCGCAACCTCGGGTTCAACTGACAGGTGCTTATCTCCATCCAATAGCCATCTTCGGCAGTTGGATCAGGCTGCGAGTCACCTCCCTTCGACTGAAATTCAACGACCTCAGTCGGCGCTTCTCCAAATGGCGACATCGCGTCCCGACCAAAAGACCGCCCCTACTTCTCACAACTGGGGGCATGGTTCTACAACTATTCTTCCAGCTCCTCATGATTGCAGTCATCGGCGCTCTTTGGCACATCTCGCAGCGTGATAATGGCCTTGCTACCGTGCCAGACAATGACAACGCTTCGTTTGACTTGAAAGGTTTTCATCCAGCTTCCATTTGGAGCTCGTCAATTGTTTGGGCCACCGTTCCGGCTTGGATCATCTCGGCTTACTCTTCACTCTGGTCGGCTATGCTTGAGGCCCTCAAGAAGGTCCAGCCGACTCTGGAACTCGACAGACCCAATGCGACGCGGCGTTCTAGCGCTGTGGTTTGGGAAGCTTGGAAACAGAGACTGTTGTCCATCTTTGGTCGCAAGCCATCTTCATCGCCAGCAACAACCCCAACTCGCTCTACCGCTAAGCGCACCCTGTTGCTGGACTACGGGGAGTGGCCGGTCCTAAATGGATTCAAAGCCATAAAACAGGGCCACGTACTCCTAGGCATAGGCATGCTCCTGCGCGTCGCCCTCTGGACAGCGAGTGGTCTCTCAGCTGCTATCTTTGCCATTGCCCAAGTACCACTCGCGACAGAAACAAGCCTTTACAGCGACAAGTTCTTTGACGAGTGGCTTGGATGGGACAATGGCAAAGGAACCAGCTTCTCATCATCAATTCCAGCCCTGGAGATGGTGAGCGCTACTGTTGTAAGGGGGGCCCAGAACTATTCCTGGACGACAGACACACATTCCTTCTTACCCTATTTTCCAACAGAGAAGAATGCCACTGGGAATTACACATTTGATACGGAAGCGTACTGGGCCACAGTTGAGTGCAACACCCAAACGGAAGAGGATCTAGTACGTGCCGACATTATTAAACTCAAGGTGGACGACGAAGAAGACGAGTACAACTCTGCCCAGGTTCAACTCCGTTTCAACTCAGACGGCTGCAGAATCTTCAAATGGTTCAATCTTTTCAACACGACGCTAAAATACGCAAAATCATGGTCAGTCGTAGACTGTGGCCTAGAAGCCGGCCGGATGAGACTCGGCCTATTTACCGGGACGTACAACGCCAGCGAACGCTTCCTCCTAACGAACCTCACGTTGATCACCTGTAAGCCCAAGCTATACCGGTCAAACGCAACCCTCGAGGTTTCTCTGTCACACAACCCATCTACGGCTAAGGTTCTCAACTTTACGCAGCACGGCCAAGAACAGTTCTGGCCGGGATTTGCAAAAGGCTGGATACAAGAGATTTACATGTACTCTGTGTTTGATCCGAAATTCGTTCGCGAAATGGACAGCTTCGGACGTCTTGTGATTGGTCACGCCTCTAACGATCCATCTCTTGAGACCATTGCAGACAAGGAGAAGCTTCTCAGTTCTTTCAAGATTGTTTTTCAGGCCTTTTTCGCCAACTACGTGTCTTTGCAAGCTTACTATCCTGCAAAAAACGCCACCATCACGGGAACGGTGTCACGATTGCAATTTCGTCTTTTTGTGGTCAAGTCACCAGCCTTTGCAGTTGTCGGCATCTTTGCAACTGTCTTTTGCGTTACCCTGATTCTTCTTGTCCATCTACACGAGAACCGAGCCAGCATAGAAAAGTTCCTCGATCTGATGCTCGGAAACGCCCTCATGTTCCGTCGGAGTCAAGGAGTTGAGCCGTTCCTCCAAACACTCGAGAATAGGGCAACGCTTCAGACGCAACAATATCCAGAGACTGTCAGTTTGGTCAAGTTTGCAGAAAAGCAGAAGGACATGGAGAAATGGCCTACGTGGATGGACGGTACAACGGGAGATGTGTATGTGGAGGCACCATCAACTCCTGTCCCACGTCCTCCGGCTCCGAGTGCAAGTGGGAGCGGCAGTTCTCGTGTACCGTTGTCCCCGACTGCTGCACCGACGGCACAGAATACTTCGATTCCCATGCATTCCCTGCCGCATCAAAACCAGGGAGGAAGCCAGACGCAGGGTCATCCTTGATCAACCCGAGCGTCTCTTTTTGCTCTTCAATGTGGTTCGTGACACGGATTGAGTCATTCATTAGCATTGGTATCAAAGTCGATCAGTTGGGTATGTCTGATGGGAAGAACCTTTAAAATTGAAACGTTTAGTTTGTTGCTCATGGTTGAGATTTAAGTAATAATTGTGGTTAGTCTACCTTTACCAACTTTTGAAGTTATTCGTGAAATTGCCCGTACACCCTGCTGGTAGTAGGGCCTGTCTGTTGCTCAAGGATGGTGTCATTCTCACCTTGAGCCTCCTCCCACTAAGATGCCTCGCCATTCTTAATACCCAACGGACAACCCTCAATCTCTTGTACATCATACATTTACACAGCATGAGTCGCATTCTTACTGCGATGGCGGAGCCTTTCACCACGCTACATACACTTAGTCAGTTCAGCCAAGTGAACCAGGGTGATGTACTTACATAGAAAAGTATGAAAGGGATTGGGATAAACAGAATCGACAGCCCACCCAAAAGAGAGTTACCAGGGCCAATACCCAAATTCCGAAACAAAGCCCGCGCCTGTTCAATTTTAGCTCAGATCTCCAAAAGAAGAAATGGTTCAACTTACAAACAGAGGAAACACAACACCACAGGAAGCCCTAAATAGGGCATTCCCAGCAAGCACCGAAGCCGCATAGTCAGGATACGCCATGCCCAGGTAACTGAGAACCGGCATAAACAGCGTGATGATGCTAACGGTGAAAGATCCAGACCCAACCAGCGGTACCATCCAGTGGATACTCGACCGCGCCGTCCATCCGTACCAAAAGAGACAGATAGGAAGGGCAACAGCCCCAAAGAATGTCGGTGGTAGAACTACCTCTGGACGAATTGGTGGTTGTTTGAGAGTCGGAGTCAAGTACTTGCGGACCCAGTATAAGTAGCAAGGTAGGGTGAGAACTCCTCCAACAAAAATACCGAGAAAGACAAGTCCTTGTAGACCAATATTGAACCCATAGATTTCCCCAAATACCAGTGGAAATGATTCAAACCATAGGTAGAGAATGCCGTATATAAGTGCGCAATAAAGGCCCACAAAGAACACGACCGGCTCGGAAAAAGTCAGTGTAAAAGCCCTTGCCAAGACAATGAGATTGTCCTTGACAGTAACCCCCTCAGCATCCACCTCTGACTGACTCTTCAGCCTCGAGTCACCAGTTGCGATCCTCAACCGCTTCGCTCTTCTGTAAAGAATGTTGGCCTGGCTGGTCTCGGGCATCAAGAAGAATATCATGATGAGAACCCCAGCGCAAAGCCAGGTCAGCTCCCAGATCGTCCAGCGCCAACCCTTAGCCTGAGCAGCGAAGCCTCCAATGAGAGGACCCATGACTGGACCTAGAATCCCCACCGAGCCAAAGATTCCGATCCAGTAGGGAACATCTACCGGAGGGTACATGTCCATGATTGTAGCTCCCCCAGTTGCGAGAACAGGACCGCCAAAGAAGCCAGTCAGAAATCGAAAGACGAGCAGCATGGCCACGTTTGTTGCATAACCGGTTGGTAGCTCCAATAAAACAAAGGCGAAGAGGGTCCAGAAGTATATCCTGCTCCTACCAATCTGTGGCATTTCAGACATGGGCGAGAAGAGCATGGGGCCAAGACCGTAACCTCTGGTGACGATCATTAGATTAGTACAACTCTGTAGAGTTCAGGGGGTGCGTACAGGACAAACAGCGAGAGTCCAAGCGTTGCCACAATCTCACTAGCACCGAACTCCTCCATAACACTCAGCTCACCAGGCGCGTATATGGAGCTTCCGATGTAGATGCCAAAGTTGAGGATGCAGATCTGAAACGTGACCAGTAGCTTGCGCCAGCTGGACCAGTTTTGGGGATTCTCCAGAGAGTGTCAGCAACCTGATTCTTCTCGAGGTATCTTGGGGAAGTCAACTAGCCTCTGGGTCATCCTTTCCATACCAATCAACAAGAATAATGTCCCTAGTGTTCTGGCTCTCATCGGGTATCTGATCATTCTGGCCATCGTGTTGAAGTGTCTTGTTTTCGCTCTCCTCTTTAAGATTCCCTGCCTTTTCTGGGAGCTTAGAGTCAGAGTAAGTGTCCGCGTGTCGTTTAACAGACTGTTCATAAATCTTGGGGTTTATTTCATCCGGAAATTTGAGCAACTCTCGTTTTGATAACAAACGGACAAGTTGTCCAAAGACAGTGTCTGCAACGTACTCACTCATTATTGTTTCTGTTGCATGTGGAGCTAAAACCTTCTGAGGGGACATGTTTACATTTATATCATCCTAAGATCAGAGCATTGTCCTTGAACCTCGATATCATCAAGGAATACCATTTGATCGGTTGACATCGGAAATAAACACCGTTAATCCCGGCATCGAGATAGTGACGGCCTTCACGCATATAAGCCCCCGGACTTAGGATAAAGGGCGGACCAATTGGCAGATGTGAGAATCTTTTTCCCTTGATAATTAATAAGCTGAAGTAAGTCGGGGGCGTCTATGGTACGATCCATCCTGGAAAAGGGACGACCTCAAGATCTTAACGTGGTATATGATACTGGAAATATTCGGACGGATCAGTATGCTTAACCAAGTGCTGGTTGCTTATATGTAACTATTACATGTTATGAGTTAATCGATATGGGAGTATGGACATGATAAAAGTAGCATTCAAGTGGCTATGGAAGTAGAGTGTTCAAATCAAAGATTCACTACCTACAAGAGACTCACAATAACGTCACTCGATAATTGAATAACCAGGAACACGTCAAAGCAATTCTAATCATACCACAAGCCACCTCGGGGTTAAGATGCGCAAAGTCCGACCAGCAATATACAAGGTACAAGCAGTTCTAGGAAGACATCCTTCGATAAAGAACCACTTCCCCTCCAACTTCCTACCCTCGTCTGATCTCTAAGCAACGTCAGTGTGACCTCCCTAAGCCGTGAGTGTCCGCAGAGTTTCTTCAAAATTATGCCATTCATCAAAGCTCTTTGCTCTCTCGTGCCCAGGCAGAATTTCCTCCAACGAACTAAGGAACGAACTGATCGATGGCGCCGCAAATCGGGCTTGCATTCATCATAGACGCCATGTTACAGTTTAATTAATGATCGACATTTTCCATGCCACCTATCGACCAACTCTAGTGGAAATTCAAGAGAGAAACAAAAGGGTTAGTAGTTAACCGCACTATCGCACCCGCACCAGCGCCATTGGCTCCCACGGATAATTTCCATCAAGTTGTAATTGACAATACCGACCAAGACTGAATTGCCATGACTTGGCGCCTCCTCAGAGGATATCCAGTAATGAGAGAAATTACTAAACGGTATTATACCGCCTCCGATATCATGAGTTATTTACTTTAACCGCTTGCCGACCTGATCGATCTCGTCTTTCGGTTATCCCGACTTCAACCATGATAAAGAACACATTTCTAGCACATCATAGCATCATATCCCGATGCTAACACAGTGGCCTTTTTTTAGCCTTTCTGCCACCTGCGGCGGGCTGCCTATCTACTCTAACCTCCATACGAGAAGCCGACCTGTTCCATCACGGCTACTGTACCCTACCTAGAAGGAGCTAATAATTTATGGATAAAACCAAAGTCCCCCGAACTACCCTCTTGGCCATGTCAGGCAACAAATTAACGTCCCCTGACATAGCCCTGCGCCCGGCGGAGTTTACCGAGTGAACCCTTGTTCGAAACCACCACATGGTTTACTACGTAGTATAGCCCCTCAACGGTAGAGGCAACATTTCCGAGATCAGTAAGGCTTCAGGGATCTTATCTTTTCCGTTACCATGCATCGGCCCGTCTGTGTTTGCCACTTGGCTCGGCAACCGCTCAGGTGAGTCCCATGCAGGGTATGAGGGTATGGGTCGCCCCAGGCTCCTATTTCCTAGGACGTATTAGATTCTTGATCAAGGTTGTAATTATCTATCTAAACCACCTTTTCACTGAATTAGCTGTTTCCATAAGGTAGTGATAGAGACACCGTAGTGCAGATAAAGCGCCGTTGGCGGAGGTTGTCGAGCATCCCTTCTCGCCTGAGCGAAGACGTGGTAGTCAATGATAAGCAATCCTTCGATATATTTGGCGTCGAGCCAAAGGATGGATGCCATCTAGACCCTAGATAGTCCGTGATAGGTCATGCGAACCCAAGTCCCCAAGTCTCTGAATTCCCCGCTAACCTTACAATTAACTCCCGGGACCTCTTCCCACATCCAAGGCTACCTGCCGTGTTTGGCTTTCATCGCTAAAGGAATCAATCTGATTGGCTTCCTTGGAAAGATGCCTGGCGTTCAAGTGACATGCTAAGCCTTAAGCATAATATCAGGCTGACTGTATTTTACTCGGCTGGACTATCCAGAGGCGCGCTAATGGACCTGTTCCTGCTTTCGGCCCTGTAATCCTACCAGCCGAAATCCTTCCGTCATAGCAACCCTGGCCGACTTACTATATTAACTGGGGTAATTTTGGGCAAATTGTGTATAAGCGAGAGAACAGTTACTTTGCCAAGACTTTTCGCTAGACGGAATGAGCCGTGGAACCATGCTAGGTAGTATTGTCTTACGCCAAGACAGTTAAGCCAAGGAAGCCGGCAAATCGATAACACCACGAGACGAGACGAGACGAGGAATAGGTAAATAATAAAAACACTGGGGAGTCGTTATGGAAAGAAAAGCTCCAGCAGGCATATTTGGGTCTTTCTGGGTCTTTCTCGAGACAGCTTCTGTTTCTTCATGTCAATCGTTACACAATATGAAGTACTCCACTCATTTTGTTCCCTGTGGGGAATATTCTTGCATCTTCTACTACTCAACACTACCACACTCGTTTCCAGTCATCCTCGCGATGTCTTCCATCATCGGGCTAAGGCTGACGACTCTTTCGGGGATCTTGATGGCCTCGAAATACCGGTACTTGAAAAGCGTGTCCAGCCCGATTTGAGGGTAATGGCTCTTGGAGCATCCATCGTTTTTGGTGTGGGATCAAGCGATGGAAATGGGTTAGTCCTCCGATGCTTCTTGTCTGTAATTCTAACATTTTTCTTCTTCTAACCAGCTTCCGCAAGTTCCTAAGAGATCAGCTGCGTTTTTCTAGGTATAATAAAGTTGATATGGTCGGCACCAAGAACGGCGGGACCGTGAAAGACAATGTAAGAATATGGACCTTGATCTACATTTACTTGATCTGACCTGACCTGATACGTTGACTACGACGTGGAAGCGACTTCTGGCTTCATTGTGAAACAGATTCGCGACGCCTCCAAGCTTTCGTACAAGTACAAGCCAAACCTAGTCGTCATCAATGCTGGCACAAACGACATTGTTGGAAACATTGACCCAGCTGGTCAACCCCAAAGACTTAAATCGATGCTGCTCGATCTCTGGTCCAACATCTCACCCGATACTGTCATTATTGTCTCGACTATTCTTCCCGTCGACAAACCCGCGGCCGAAGCCTTGCAAGGCGGCGTCAACAACGGATATCGTAATGTCGTCTCGGATCTGTACAAGGAGGGTAAACCCATCTATCTGGCGGATCTGGATGGTTTCATGACCCTTTCGGACTTGGGTGACGGCACGCACCCTACAGATTATGGTTTCAGGAAAATGGCGGGCGCATTCTGGTCGGCTATCCAGAAAGCCGAAAAGGAGAACAAGCTTAAGGATCCCCTACCCGCCGATACCTCCAACAACGGCGGCGGAAAAACCTGTCGCAAGAGTCCTGGTGATGGCATCAACGCCAGTGCCCTGACTCAGAAGGGCATCGGCTACGACGACGGCACTTATGAGCACGACAGTCAAGAAATGGGCGCGGTCTTGACCGTCACCAGCGACTGGGATCGGGACCAATGGTTCTTTGCCCGCATCTTTCGCTCCGACCGTGACGATCTTCTCGGCTGGGTTGAAAACTCTGCTGGCAATGTTGTTTACGCCGTGCGGAGGAACGATGGGGGTGGCAAGTTCACCAAAATTGCTACTGACTTGAACGTCAACGACAATTGCAAGCCAAAAGGAGTTGTCTTTATCGATCTGAACGGCGATGGACTTGATGACTTTGCATGTATTGGTCCTGACGGTGCCGTCTATGCCAGTATCAACCAAGGCAACGGAGGCGGCGACAAACCTCCATCCTTTGTCTACAAGGGCCATTGGAGAGCTGCTGACTCGAGGTTTCCTCAAGCCAAGGTTCGTCTAGCAGATATCGACGGTGATGGCCGAGCCGACTTTTGTGGTCTTTCCGACAACGGAGATGTCTATGTTTGGCGTAACGGATGGATCAACGACATGCCCGAATACTGGCAAGCTCTTGGAAAGAGGTTCGAAGGTAAGGGCATGGGCAACCTGGCTGGTACTCGCTTCGAAGACCTTAACGGTGACGGGCGTGACGACTGGATCTGGGTCGATCTTCTCTATCGGTTATCCCGACTTCAACTATGATAAAGAACACATTTCCAGCACATCATAGCATCATAACCCGATGCTAACACAGTGGCCTTTTTTTAGCCTTCTGCCACCTGCGGCGGGCTGCAGGCAGTCGAAGACTCATACCTATCTACATAAGGGGTATTTAATTGCCTGCTCTAACCTCCGTACTGGATCTGGGTCGGTGACAAGGGAGAAGCGCATACCTGGACCAACTCTCGAAGCTGTGGTGTGGGCAAAGAAGGTGACGGTCTCAAAGTAGCCTGGCGCCCGGGCTATTTCAAGGGCAAGACATCAGGCCCTACTCACACAGGTGGCTTTGCCAGTGGGATCCGGAACAGGATCCATTTCGCCCGCATCTACGGCGAGCCCCAGGACTTTGGCCGTCTTGGGAGGTTGGACTATGTGTACATGGAGCATACCAAGGGCAGCAACGGGAAGCACACATTCAGAATGCGCGTCTGGAAGAACAAGGGATACGGAGCCACCAAGCCCAAGGCCGATGGCAACAAATACTGCGACATGACTGGTAACGGTCGAGACGACTATGTCTGGGTTCTATCCAAGGGAGAGATGGACCTTTACCCCAACGGCGGCAAGAACTTTATCAGCGGCCAGGAGAGCTACTGGGGGCCTATGCAAAAGGCCTTCTTTAAGCCACCCCCGCGACCTGGATCGAAGAGACCTCCATCTCACAGACTGGGACGGAGATGGAAAGTGCGACATTGTCTGGGTTGATCCGAATAACCAGAATCGTGTTTCTGTGTGGCGTAACAACTATACCCCCGGCGGTGGCTTCAACTGGCAGTACCTAGCCAATCCTGCACCCGAGTTGTACTGCCCTGAGAAGAGAGGTATCGGATTCCACGATATCCCCGTTCAGTTTGCTGATGTCTCGGGAAGTGGCCGCAGCGACTATCTGTGCATCCAGAAGAACGGCAGGATATGGGGTTGGACACAAGACGCCAAGGGTTCTTAGACATACATTGACCAGTTCTTCAGCTCCAAGAAACACGACCGGGCCAACATGCGCTTTGCCGACGTTGGTGGGGGTGGTAGGGATGATGCCATCTGGGTCGAGAAGTTCTCTGGTGACGCCTTTGTCTACTACAACATGGGTCGTAGAGATATCGCCGGTTCGAGATACTGGTGGGAGATTCAGGAGAGGGGAGGACCTCTCCCAGCTTATGGAGGCAGCTATGCTGGCTCATGCCAGTACTTTCCTGATCTCAACGGTGATGGGAGAGCAGATCTGCATAGTATTCAAGGTACTTTTCCCAACACTGCCGTCTCTGCATACAACGTCTGCGAGGGCAACAGGTCTGGCGATGACAGCACGGACATCAAGAAACCCGACCTCATCATGCCCCCTGAAGCACCGTCCAACGGCGGAGGAGCAGAAGAATCCAACTCGCCTCCCATCCCTGGTGAAAACTGTGGTTTACCCAAGAAGTGGATGCAGTTGCCCATCAAGGTGGGAGAAAGCGAAGGAGGCGAGTAAATGTGTTTCGCGAAATGGAACCAGGGCGTTCTCCCCCGCGAGATTGAGGCTTGGGCTAGCGAGGACTCACTTCGCTGGATCCGTATGGTCTACAACGATGGTACACAGGTAACGGCAGGAAAGAAGCCTGCGGCTGATAAGAACCATCGCTATGGAACGGTAAAGTGGGATCCTTGGCATGACTCGTTCGACAAGTTCTCCCTCTACGCCGGCGGCTTCAAGAATGGTGTAGGCCGGATGGTGCTTGAGTTGTCCGACTCATGTGATAGTGGCAAATGCAACCTCGACGCTGGCGCATACTGGCCTGGTGGTCCTCCTCCCGAGGTCGATGTCCCCCGTGGCGAGAAGCGCGATGGAATGCTTCTGGGCTTTAGTCTCAAGGCCGGAGATATCATTGACTCGCTGACGCCGCTCTTCTCCAAATCAAAACCTGTCAAGATAATTCTGCGCGACGCCAAGTTCAGCCTTATTTGGCAAGAACTAAACGCACGTCCTTTCGAGTAAGCGATTCCCCCCTTGATAGTGTAGGTAAAGACAGGTACTAACAGTGTTTTCTTCTACAGTGGTCGTCAGATGGAAGTTATCGAAGCGTCTCACGTCCTATTCAACAATCGAGACGAGGAACCCGTCGACCTAGCCGTCGACCTATTCCTCACATTTGAGACGGGCACCAAAGTAACCTGGGCCAAGGAGAAGGGGCGTGAGGACGGCGGCGAAGTCGGTGTCACGGTCGGATCCGAGTATTCTTGGGAAGCTGGTGTTCCTGAAGTGGTGACGATGAAGAACGGGAAAAAGATTGAAGTCACGGCGAAATACGTCGGCAAGCAAATCAGAAGGGCCGTCGATGGGGGAGAAAGCAGTGATTTCAAGAGAGTAAGTTCTATAGCCTTCCCTTCCATCTTGCGACTGCATGATTGGACACTGACTGGATTGCTGCAGGTTCAAAGCAGATATACTCTGATGACTAGGGTCAAAGTAGGTGGAAGGGCTTTCTGTCAAGTGGTTGCCGTGCAAAGCAAGATGGACATTGAATACGAGGCAGTTGTGAGTATATTCCTCTTCTATCTTACATTTAGAACCCGTGTGAGAACGGCAAAAACTGACTTGACTCTTTTCTTCAACAGCTCACGCAGCATTTCGAAAACGCAGACGCCTACTCATATCCCGTATTCGGCCGCTACAGGGAAAGCCTGGCTACTGACGCTTACTCCAACTGCTTTGACATTGACGAAGACGATGAAGACGACAAGAAGGACGCGGATGCTGCTGATTTCGTGATTACCGAGAGTGGAACTTATTGCCCTGATGGTGAGAGGGTTGGGAATACAGGCATGTCGGACTTAGAACTACTCAACGCCTGCCCTATTTAGTTTTTCTTTTTCTTTTTCTTACACGAAGCATATTCTATTCAACTATTTCAAGTATATATTTTATTCCTATTTACTTTTTATCTTATGTACTAGATTATTATATATATATACTATCGTATTTAAAGTTAATATATACGCTAATTATAATTTAGTAATTCGCCGAGA